>VDFB02333599.1:0-54827 GCA_007258455.2 Sequoia sempervirens
TGATCAATGGGTAAAAGTAAAAACCTGTGTCACCCTTTTGACCAATCATATGGATTCTATTGTACTAGTTTCGGCCAAAAGGAATTTGCTCGAGTAGGTTTCGGTCGAACCCACGTGGTGATGACATGGAACCTACGTGGCACCACTATTTTGGTCGAGTGGGTTTCGAACGAAACATACTCAGGTGAATCCCTTCCGACTGAATTAGTTCAATATAAATAAAAAAAACCAAGCATGCTCATTTTGCATGTTCAGCCAAAGAGATTGTAGGCGAAGACTGGTCGATCGAATCTTGTCTCTACAAAAACAAACGAACCCCATGTTTTTTTAGCATTCAAGCATTTGATTTCATGAGTGATTGTTAGCTGATAGTTTAGTTTTAATGTTTTGTTTTGCTCTTTGTTTAGAATAATTGATTCGTTGGAAGTTGTTAGGGTATCATTCAATTTAGTTTCTATTTTAAGTATGTGTTGGAAATAAATCTCTGTTGCAAACTTTTGGAAAAGGTTATAAATATTGGCTCTAAATTGAGTATCATTCTATTTTTTTTATTTGAATTATTCCATGAATATTGAAAGAAAAGGCTGTGCATATGGGTTTACATTATTTTGGGGTTTTTCCCTCATATGAGTATTTTAATGGTGCAATAAAACCTCTGCACCCTCGATTATGGTGATTAGAAGGGTATCATTCAATTTTGTTTATGTTTTAAGTATTTGTTGCAAATAAATATCTATTGCAAATGGCTGGAAAAGGCTGTGAATATTGTCTCTAAAGTGGGTATCATTCTATTTTGTTTTTGTTTGGATTATTCCGTGAATATTGAAAGAAAAGGCTGTGAATAGGGTTTACATTATTTTTGGGTTTTTCCCTCATATGAGTATTCTAATGGTGCAATAATACCTCTGCACCATGGTGATTAGATTAATGTGAATACAGTTCTCCATTAAAAGAGCACACATAGTACATCTTATTACTACAATTCAGCTTGAATGGTCCCTTTAGACTAATGACATAGAGGAATACATAATCCTTGAATGTAGGTTTTTTTCAAACTTGGCCAAGCATATTTTGTTTGAGTTAATTACTTGAATCACTAATAAAGTCAAGAATCAGTAAATTTGATGTCAATTTTCATATTGATAGTATCATATGTTTTCACTGTAGTTTCCATTTCTTTCCAATAGAAGATATATTTGCACTGTGAGAATTATTGACCTTGGTATATGTCAAAGAGTTAGATGATTCTATATGAAAAATATCTACCTAATGTTCTTTATAGAAGAAATCTTCCAACTGGAAGGTAGTTAAGAAGATTCCTCAGGTATCAGTCCTTTTTCTACAATTAAGTTTTCTTGAGTGGTTCTTCCATCAAATGTTGATTCTTGTAGTTGTCTTTAAGAAACAACGTGAAACAAGGTTTTTAGGCTTCTTACCTAGGTGTCAAATGATTTCTAATTGACTTGGATAGTCCAATGTACGATTCTTGAACATCGATATAAAATTACTTATGTGTTAATTCAATGAAATTCCTTACTGAACTTGAACATAAATATTACTGAAAAATGATGTGTCATAGCTATGAGATTTCCATTTAGATCGTGTATTCTAATTGCTTGACTAGGTTTGTTTCTACGATGCTGAAAATTAATCTTTAGATAATTTTGTGATTCTGTCATACTCAAGTTTACTAACATAGAATTAGAGAAAGGATGAAGAGAGTAATGAGAACACTGCTAGTGAGGAGATCTAGGACAATGTGGGTAAGGACAGAAGGATAGAAATTGACTTTGAAAAAATAAACAATGTTGTGAAGATAATCATTGAACAAAATAATAGAATGGATAAACATAATTCTATCATTATCAACGCAATGACTGAAAAATTGGATAAAGCTCAACAGGGGTCCTTGGTTGTTGATTTGGAAGAAGTTAAAGATAAAAACCAAGAAGAGGACATAGGGATTTCAAAGAAAACTAGGGCTAATCTGAAAAGGAAGGCACCCCCTACGCCATAGATGATTCAAAATTTCAAGAAGGGAGTCCAGGATATGCAAGATCTGGAGGCCGAGACTGAGAAAGTTCTAAAGACTCTGGATTAGTTGCTGCTGGATTTTTGGTATGTGCCTTGGTTGGCTTTTTGGTGGTCCCTTTCTACAGTTTTTATTAGCTGCTGCTATTTTTCAGGAGTTTTCTTTCTTTGCAACCTGTTTAATTCAGAGGACTTTTTTTTCCTTTCCTATATTTTGTTGTAAACTTTGTGGTTATGGGTCCCTATAAAACCCAATTTTTCCTTTATCAAAAACATACAATTAACATGTTTTCTTTGCTAGGGATGAAACCAGAATGATAGAAATGAACAATCGAGCCAACAACACAAAACACCATATCATGGTCCATAAGACTGACACAAGATATTCTCTTTTTAGCAACTTGAGGTTGTGTGGAGCTATGTCAACTAAAACCAGCAAGATTACAAGTTGAGGATCTTCACGGAGTAGTCAAGAACATTTTGGGACTATATCAAAACCTCTACAACATGTCTCCTAGATTGCTTTGCTCTATAAATTTCCAAACTACTTTGTAACCTCTCCTACACTTTGTTGGAATGCATGCCATTTTTAGATCCAACTCTGAAACAAGATAGATGCCCATTGAAAGATCCCAAAAGGCATATTTACACATACATTGGATCAATAAATTGATGTAGAAGACTCAAAATGGCATTTCATCTTGACAATTGGGATGTGGAAAGTGTCACATTTAAGTGCATTCAACATCCATACAGTCTACTCAATACATTCAATAGTTGAATGTATTGATTCACTCATTGGGGTTCAAATATACTTGACAAATTCTTTGGCCAACAAAAGTGACTCATCACTGTGCTTCAAATTTATAGATGTTGAAGATTTTTTGGAGCCATCCTTAGAGACTACATCAACTTCAACTTTATTTATCTACCTGCATCATTTTTTATGCCATCATCCTTTGAAGGGAAAATGTGAACATTTGATTCTAATTTGAATGCCATTTTGGTAACACAAACCATCCAACTAAATTATCACTGAATTCATTGCAATTGATGATATTTACTTCATTCCCATGGAACACACATAGCATTGAGCCATGTCTAGCATGACTACCTAGCTTCAATTTTAGAAAGATATTTTTTTAAAAATTTTCAATAAGGTAATTCAAACTAAAATATATCTCTAATTGAGCAATCCAATAGTAAAATATTTTAGCATCAATTTAACACTTATATAGATGAATTTACATATTGGCCTCCACTCTAAACATGGGATGGTATGAGGATTCTCTTCTTAGATGAATTTCTATATTGGCCTCCACTCTAAACTTGGATGGTATGAGAATGCTCTTCTTGGATTCTTGATCCTTTAACTCTTCATTTTATTTTGGTATCTTCATAGATACTTTTGACTTGTCCATGAGTACCTCCAATATTTTATTTATTATTTCAACCTTTCTCATATAAGAAATAATTTTTACGAATGTCCACATATGAAAAAAGCATGTCAATAGGACTAGAGGATACAATAATTAACTTGATGGCTACATCCTCCACCAACTTGTTGAAACTTTATACACCACCATGAGGCACTCTACCTTTATTTTCAAGAGTCATATGATTTTAATTTGTTTACTCCACCTTGTGATGAAGAAGAGAACACAAACTCTTCCAATTACACCCAAATACAAATTACAAAATATTCCCTAACGATTAACACCATAATTAACAATAACTAGTATCAATTTTGGAATTGATTTACAAACATCATACCAAAAACTCCCAAATTCAAAAACAATATAAATGGAATGAGAGAAATCTAAAAATAAGAAATATGGCATGGTTGATAAGAGGGCATTAGTCGGTCCAAACCTTTTGGTTCATCCAAAATGTTTGGACCAACTAATGCTCTCTTATCAACCACAATGATTTGGAAATAAATTAACTACAACAATTTATTAGTTATGTAAATGGCAAAGTGAAATTAGTTAAAGTAAAATTTTTGGTGCCTATAATGTATTTTTGGTCCCTACAATGTATTTCATTTAAATGCATGATTTTATGAATATATTTAAGTGGTGCATTTAAATATTTATTATTAAATACATTGTGTTAGGCAACAAAATTTCTTTCACTTATCTATTCACATAACTCCAATTAATACACTTCAAAGATTATTTCATTAAAGTATTTGATTGATCATTTATTGTATTCAATGTATACCATCATGGAGAATGGAAAAGAGCCAATTATTACTCTTCCAAATTATTTTAATAAATTGTTATTTAATATTCTTTTATATTTGACTGATCATTTAATGTATATTTAATGTGGGAAAACTTGGGTTCAAAATGTATTTGTAGACTCACTCTTTGACATATCAGCCTTAGTCAATTAACTTGAACATGCAAAGTGCCAATCAAATATAGAAAAATATTAAATAATTAATTTATTGAAATAATTTGGAAGGGTAATAATTGAAATTTTTAGATACCTCACACTAAATGAATGTTTAATAGGTCATGCTTGGTGATGGTGTACATTCAATACAATAATTGATCAATCAAATACCTTATTGAAATAATATTAGAAGGGTAGTAGTTAGAGTTTATGTGAATGGATAAATGAAACTAATAGTAGAAATTTTGGTGCCTACAATGTATTTTAGGATATGACTTACAACTAGATATAATTTTATTTAAATGCATTGATTTATGAATATATTTAAGTGGTGCATTTAAATGAGACTATAGTCATACTCGCACATTACTTGTTGTAAGTCATATCCTAAAATACATTGTGTTAGGTAACACAATTTATTTCACTTATCTATTCACATAACTCCAATTAATACCCTTTGAAGATTATTTCAATAAAGTATTTGATTGATAATTTATTGTATTCAATGTATACCATCTGACAGATGTTAATGATGACCAACTATTATATTCTTCCCAATTATTTTAATAAAATGGTTGTATATTCTTTGATGTTTTTGATTGATCGTTAATGTGTGTTGAATGTGGGAAAACGGGTTCAAAATGTATTTTTTAGACTCATGTGAGCATATTAGCTGTGTAGTCCAATTCACTTGAACAGCATACAAATGCTTCAAATATGAAGAATATTAAATAATTAATTTATTCAAATAATTTGGAAGGGTAATAATTGACCTTTTTAGATGCCTCACACTAAATGAATGTTTAATAGGTCATGCTTGGTGATGGTGTACACTCAATAAAATAATTGATCATTCAAATACTTTATTGATATATTCTTGGAAGGACAATAGTTGGAGTTTATGTGAATGGATAAATGAAACTAATAGTAGAAATTTTGACCTGCCTACAATTCATTTTAGGATATGACTTACAACTAGATATAATTTCATTTAAATGCATTGATTTTATGAATATATTTAAGTGGTGCATTTAAATGAAACTATAGTCATACTTGTACATTAAGTTGTAAGTCATATCCTAAAATACATTGTATTAAAGGAAACAAAATTTCTTTCACTTATCTATTCACATAACTCAAATTAATACCCTTCAAAGATTATTTCAATAAATTATTTCATTGATCATTTACTGTATTCAATGTATACCATCATTGAGAATGGCGAAAAGGGCCAATTATTACTCTTCCAAATTATTTTAATAAATGGTTATCTAATATTCTTTTGTATTTGATTGATCATTTAATGTATTGAATGTGGGAAAACTTGGGTTCAAAATGTATTTGTAGACTCACTCGTTCAATTCACTTGAACATGCAAAATAGCAATCAAATATAGAAGAATATTAAATAATTAATTTATTCAAATAATTTGGAAGGGTAATAATTGACCTTTTTAGATGCTTCACACTAAATGAATGTTTAATGGGTCATGCTTGGTGATGGTGTACATTCAATACAATAATTGATCAATTAAATAAGTTTTATTGAAATAATCTTGGAAGGGTAGTAGTTGGAGTTTATGTGAATGGATAAATGAAACTAATAGTAGAAGTTTTGGTGCCTACAATGCATTTTAGGATATGACTTAATACAACTAGATATAATTTCATTTAAATGCATTTATTTTATGAATATATTTAAGTGGTGCATTTAAATGAGACTATAGTCATACTTGTACATTAAGTTGTAAGTCATATCCTAAAATACATTGTCTTAAAGACAACGAAATTTCTTTCACTTATCTATTCACATAACTCCAATTAATACCTTTCAAAGATTATTTCAATAAAGTATTTGATTGATCATTTATTGTATTCAATGTATACCATCATGGAGAATGGCGAATAGGGCTAATTATCACTCTTCTAAATTATTTTATAAATGGTTATTTAATATTCTTTTGTATTTGATTGATCATTTAATGTATTGAATGTGGGAAAACTTGGGTTCAAAATGTATTTTTAGACTCACTCTTTGACATATCAACCTTCGAATGTAGTCAATTCATTGAACATACAAAATGCCAATCAAATATAGAATATTAAATAACAATTTATTGAAATAATTTGGAAGGGTAATAATTGGGATTTTTGGATGCCTCACACTAAGTTAATGTTTAATAGGTCATTCTTGGTGATGGTGTACATTCAATACAATAATTTATTAGTCAAATACTTTATTGAAATAATCTTGGAAGGGTAGTAATTTAATTTTATGTAAATGGATAAGTGAAACTAGTTATAGTAGACATTTTGGTGCCTAGCACAATGTATTTTAGGATATATGACTTACAACTTAATGTAAGAAAGTTTTTAGGCTATATAATTTAATTTAAATGCACATCTTAAACATATTTATAAAATCATGCATTTAAATGAAATTATAGAGTTGTTTTTAAAGTCATATCCTAAAATACATTGTAGGCACCGAAATTTATACTATAACTAGATACACTTATCCATTCACATAAATCCAATTAATAGCCTTCCAAGATTATTTCAATAAAGTATTTGATTGATCATTTATTGTTATTTAATATTCTTATGTATTTGATTGATCATTTATTGTATTGTTCATGTACACCATCACCAAGAATGGTATTATACATTCACTTAGTGAGGCATCCAAAAAGGCCTAGATGTGTGTAATGACAAAAGGATAAATAATTTTAAGACCTTAATCATAATAGAATATCACCTTCTCTAAGATGAAGTAGAATTGCACCACACATAATTATAGTGTAGGAGTTCATTCAATATTTATGTATTTATATGCTTATTTGTTACTTTTACATGTGAATGTTTCATTAGGATATTTTAATACCACTTCTTTTATAGGAAATTTTTTATAATCCCACTTTCTCCCTTTCTCCCTCTTTTTCATAGATAGTTGAATGAACTCAAAATTGTTCTTATTAAATTACTTCATGATGTTCAAGCCACTCATTGCTCATGTATTTCCTATTTTTTATAATTTCCTATGGAGCATCTTACTAGAAAAATGGTTATTGCATATATTTTACTAAATTAGAGAAATATAATTAGTACATATTTGTAATTTTCTTGTTTTAATTAAATTTGCAGATCTTTACATATTTATATAGATATGGCTAATGATCAGGGATCACATCATTCCGCCTAGTCTCAATAGCAAGTTGAGGCTAGGTCTAATTTATATAGTGATAGCATTAGTAGATTAGAGAATGATTTGAGATGTTTGGACCAAACAATACTTAACTCCCCTAATCTCACTAATAGAGATAGATTAGTTAGCATTCAACAGGAGATCCATCATATGATTCACACAATTTGATCTTATAATCCTTATGATGAGGTCAACATAGAGGATTTTTACAGGTCCCTTGCTAGTAGTGTTGTTGGCACAGAGAAAATTGATTCTATTACTAGTAGAGTTTCAACACATAATGTGCACATGTTCCCTCATTATATGGGACAAAAGAAAGTTAGAGGATATGTTGTTACTAGATGTACAGATGAGCTTGTTGCTCCTTTTATATATCCCATATGGTTGGAAACCCATCATAAATGGCCTCATAATGATGAGTTGCCACTTTATTTTTGCAAACAACTATATGTTGAGCTTCATTTAGGGTTAGAAGTGGACTACACAACTATTCCTTCACATGTTGGATAGGGAAAAGGGAGGTTTGTTGACAAACCTCAATTTAGACGTGCAGATTTTCCACCGTCTATCAACAAGAGGGCATTAGTTGGTCCAAACCTTTTGGTTCTTCCAAAATGTTTGGAACTAGTAGTAGCAAGAAGTCTAGTGACAACACCTACCTGAACTAACCTTTTTGACAGTATTGTTGCGATTGCTACTCAGGTCGATTAGATGTCATCTGACTATGTAGGAAGATACTCATTACTTCCATGGATTAGCCTTCCTCCTACTGAGGCTACATCTTCTAATTATGATCCTTACATTTGAGTAGAGCTACCATCACCATTAGATGTGGCCCAAATGAGTGAAGCCATTGTATGTAATGTTGCTACGGTTTCCATTGCTGATTTACTATCAGCATACCAGTTTATCAGTGATGAGTATGTGATTCCTTTAGATGGTGTAGCAGCTCATATTAGACAACATTTTGGTAGACAGTAGCATCAGAGTGAGGTGGCTTCACAAGATGGTACATATTCTAGACCAACCTACAACCCCTGAGGTTACTGCACATGATGTACATGGCACATATAGCTCACTTCTCTTTGGCATTGGTTATCTACCTGATATAGGTGTCCCTAATTTGACTATGCATTCTCGTGACATTAGTGACATTGGTAGAGTGCTCCAGGGTGAGACACAGGTACTTTCAAAAAATCAGATATATTTTGCATTCTAAAAATTCACATACATATATAAAATAAAATTGACTTTAAAGTAGTTCTCACTCTTCATTGAAATCTGGTGATTTTTAAATTTGTAGAAAATGAGGGTTTGGCAGGCTTTGGAGATTTGGAGCATGCGGACAATCCTATGCATGGTACATATGAGGTACACATTTATAATATTTAAAGTACTTAATACATTCAAACATTGAAGTACATAACTTTAAGATGACTTTAATACATTTAGACATGTGTACATTAAATTAATTAATGTACTTTCTTTTGTAGGGAGACAGATCGGGACATGGATCGAGACGAGGATCGAGAGAGGCATCGGGCCATGGATCTAGAGAAATAGGACATGAATCTAGATAGGGATCAGGAGAGAGATCGATCCATAGTCATATTAGGCATCCTCCAGTTTGATTAATTTTACATGTAGATACATGATTTGTTATACATTTTATATTGTGATTTGTCACATTATGGTTCTTAGATGATGATCTTCACATTATATACATTTGACATTATGGTTTCACATTATGGTTCATCTTATTATATTTTACAATATATATACATTTTATATTATTATTTCACATTATGGTTCATCTTATTATATTTTACAATATATATATACATTTTACATTATTGTTTCACATTATGGTTCATCTTATTATGGAAATAGAAATTCTTGAAGCTAATCAAGGATTACAAGATCCATCTTTACAACTTTTCCAAGAACATAGAAATATAAATATACAACTAACAAGATAATTCCACACCCTCCAATGAACATATCAAAGAATCCATATGGACCTAATAATGATAAACATCACCCAATAATGTGCGACCATAAGGCCCACCCCTTTGTACTAGGAGCATATTGATTAGGTAGTCCAACAACACTCACACAAAAAAAAGTGGTTGAATAATCAAACATACTAATTGCATATCATACATGAGCCATCCAATAGAATACACATTGAAAAAATAATATCGAATAATGGAATCCAATAGTAACATTTGGTTTTAACCACTAATAACACACAAAGTAAATGGTGATAACTGCTAATAACATACAAAGTAAATAATGATAACTACTAATTAAAACATTTGAAATGGTGATAAACACCAATAATCAAATAGTGAAAATAAAAATAAAAATCAATAACATACAATTAGAATGGAAAGGACAACCAATAATCATGTGAATATATTTATGTACACACATTGGATAGATAAATTGAGGTAAAAAACAAAGGCACTCATATCCAAAAGATAGATAAATGCATTTCCATAAGGAGAATTTTCATCATACAAAACAAAAAGGTTTAATATGGTCTACAACTCAATTTTGATATTTAAAAAAAAAAAAAACCATACAAACTTCCCAAAAAACTTCATTAATGAATTTTGGAAATTTTTCAATGTTAAAAATAAATAAAAAACTAAAATGGAATATACCCTTTTGAGAACTCAAATTAGGAGATTACTCAAGTTTCAAATGGTAATGATTTAGAAAAAAATTCCATAGATCTAGCATAAAATGTAATTTTCCAATTCTAAAAACTTACAAATATAAATTTCACAAGTAAAAATATTGATCTTGATTCAAACTTAGCATACTAGAAATGGAAATACATACAATCTCCTTAGGTGAAGGATAAAATTTAATATGAAAACTATCTAAGCATGTTTGTATAAAAAAAAATAGAATAATACATTCACAAATCAAAAACCTCAACAAAAAATATTATCCTTCTTGAATGTAATGCACACAATCCTTTGGAAACCCTCTTTTAGATCCAACCTAAATATCCTAATCCACAAGAAATTTGTAAACAATAATTTTGCAAAATAATAGCTCACACGATGGAGGAGAGGGAAGAGAGAAATAGGGGAAATGAACAAGTTATTTTTCACATCCAAAATAGTTATTTTCCACAATTAAGACACTATTTTTTAGTGATGTCACAATGAAGACACTATGTGATGTGTTGCACATTCATGGTACTACTTAATCTAACTATGCCATGACTTTTGATCATATAAATGAATTAGTTGATATGCCTTGATGTTTTGGCATCAAAGATCAGATCGCATCTAGGTGAGAAAGGATAAAAACAATTGAAGAAGATTATATAGGTGAGATTGTGTGTTTCATAAGCAAAATAAAGTTAAATTCTCATAGCAAAATGGATTTTAGAGTTAATTTGAATAATTTTGTGCAAACATAATTGGATTGTAATTTAATAGAAATTTTCAATGAAGCTTTGGAATATGCATAATGTGTTGAAATTTAATATAATTAATGAAATTTAAACTATGTATGTACTTAATATTTGTTAAATCTTACCATCCTAAGCTAACCGCAAAATACCTAAAATTTTAAAAACAAATGTAGGATTAAAATACAATAGATTATGATAGAAAATATGTAAGCTCCCAAATAATCACCACCATTTTATGTCCTACATACATAGATTTAGTAAAATCTTTATAGTACCAAAATATTGGATTCTAGAAGTACAACCATAATTAAAATCTATAGACTATCATGAAATGTCTCCTAAAACTTGAAGGCTATATGATGTAAGAATGCGGGAGAAATAAAATGAACTCTTTCATATACGCTTTAAGAAATATTTATAGGAAAATAAGATCACAAAAAAGAAAGCTTCATGGGCTACTATTGATTGAAATTATTTGAATTCAACATAAAATAAAAAAATTCAAATTTAGGTCCAAATGTTTTATTTTTATTCAAGGGGTAAACTCTTTTGACTCAGAGCTATGAACAGGTGAGGTCACAAATGGGGGACCTCATCCCCAAATGTTACATGTATGTATTTTCATAGAAAATATATATGTACAAAAATATCTTAAAGTTCTTGGTACATATAATCTGGATCCCCTCTATCTTTTATTATCTCTAAAATCTTTTCACGGTCTTCAATAGACAACCTCCACCTTTGTTTGGCACACCCTTTTTTTGGTAAAGTTTCAAGATTCAATCTTGTTGCTATAACTAAATGACTATAATGTAAAACCTTTTGGCTTGGCATATAGTCAATAAATGTAATGCCATTTTTATCTATCTTTGTTTTTTGATAGTATGTGCCTTCAACAACCACTAATCCAGTAGGATACTCGTGTCCATCACCATTTGTCATTGATTCTGACAATTTTCATTTTGGTTGCGTACATCTTAGTAGATAGTAATCTACACCTTCTGTATTGTCAGGATTTGCAAGAACAACAAAAATATCTCCTGTACACACCATGTAGTAAACCATGCTCAACTTAGGTAGAATATAAATTATCAATTGTTAGAAATAAAATTCAATTTAAAAATTTAAAATTTACCTATAACAACTAAATCTGATACATGTTTGTAATCAACTGAATATAGAGGATCATAGATATCTACAATGTAATTATCTTCAAAGGGTTCGATGTGTCCACTAATTGTTTTGTTTCCCATTGTGAAACATAACCATCTCTAATATTCTCACATTGTAGAGTATTTGCATTGTTGTCAATGCAATCAACACAAAAACATGATTTTTCTCTCACTTGAATTACTGGAGGCCTACTATGTCCTACTTTCATGATTTGATGCAAACTTCTAATACCACTAATTGTTTGACAATTAGTAAGAGTTGATCAATCAATATCTATAAATTTCAAATGTATCCAATTAAAAAGTGTATAAAATTTAAAATTCAATTCATGTACACATTGAAATTCATAAAAAAAATTCATTTATGTACCTTTAACTTCCCAAAAATATCATGTGTTGTATATTGAGTCATTGGCAACAAAATGAATTTTGCACCATTTAACAATTTCATGTGCATTATGTGTGGCATTACCTACAAGTTTATGTTGGTGAAATGCCAAGTTAAGAGGTTTTGTAGTTGAAAGGAAAAATGGATCTCAAAAAACATAATTAGATTTTTTCTAAAAATCCATATGGTGAACATACTTGCAAGTTCGTGTTGGTGAAGTGCATGCTTCACACATGCTCCAGCTCCATCATGCTCTCCTTTTCCATGTCCGATCTCATAGAAATTCCACAAAAAATTTATGTTGCATCTAATATGTTGTTGGCTTAATCAATTAAAAGATTTTGTAGACTTAAATTGTCCCGTGACATTGCAACCAATTTCATTTAAAACCAAGATAGTAAAAATAAACTATATGTGTACAACGAATTAAGTTTGAACAAGTTAAGTAAACAAATAAACATATAATTTCAAAAAAAAAAAAATCAACACTTACCAACACATCCATCAAACCATATCCAGTGTTGTGAAGCATCTATTTGCGTCGTCTTAGGTCTTCAAAAAACATTGCAAAACAATGTGCTACATAGCTTCTATCATGACCTATATCATCACTGATATAAAAGTGAACCTATTTGATGATAATTCATTCATCTTTGCTACTTTGTTGACCATCCAAATGTTCTTTGACATTCCTATAACAGACTTGTACAAATATTGCAACTTGCTCTGAATGATAATATTGGCCTTGGATCTCACTTTGAGGACTAAATGTATAGTTCTCAGAGAAGTCAACAATAGAGATAATACAACCCGTTGGAAAGCAATTCTTTGAGTCATGAAATTGCTTAGCTTTCCATCTAGCACCATGAAAATGTTGAATATGTGGATATATGATATTGTAAAATTTGTTCATAAACTCATTGTAAGACAACTCACTCTCTTTGAGAACAATTTTTTTGGTCTCAACTCCTGACTTTGTTGAGTATTTCTCATATTCAAATCTCTTCCACATAACTTGCATTGAATGTTCAATATTGTCAACCTATAAAAGATTCTTCAAATTTCCACATTCATTACATATATTTTTTATACACTGCACTTTAAATTCATTTGAATCTTCTATTTTTTTGCATAGAAGAGACTTCACAAATTGTGTTGTACTTCCAGGGATGACTATTTTTGGATTGATTACTGCCATAGATTTTCTGTATGTCTGAAGGTACAGATCAAATTCAACATGATTTCGACAACAAGTCTCACATATCTTATTTATACACACAAAACTTTGTCATAGTCTCTCAAACATCCTTTGACAAATCTTCACATTTGAAAATTCTTGCTTGAATGCTTAAAAAAACTCACTTTGAGTTGTATCTATAAAATGTTTCGGATGTGAATTTTTTTTACCATATGTACCTTTTATTTTTATAGTGTCCCTTCTATTGGAAGAAACACAAGAGTGGCTGGTCCAATATTCAATCACCTACATTCCTTTACATCTTCTGAGATTTTATCTTTTCTTGGAACCTTGTAAATATTTACCTAATTATTCTCAACATTTCCATCCAATCTATTTCTATTTTTGATGTATCTTTGAACAATTCTATTAGAAACATTGAGTAATTCAGAAACTGCTTTAACTTGTCTTCTATGTGATAATTTCTTACTAGAAATTACCGTCACCAATGCTCTATGTGTAGCACTTAAATCAACAACTCAACTCTTGCTTTCAATAGAATTTAATGCTTCTTGCAGGTTTTCAACTATTGTTTTCTTTACTAATCTTGATGAATTTCTTTTATTATCAACCCCTAACAACTCCAAAATAGGGGTCATTTCTTTCCTCCTAAATAATTTTGCAAATAACTATGCTCTTCCAACTATAGACTTTTCCTCAAAATATTCATCTCACATTCTTTTGCAGTGTAATTTTATTGTGCTTTTAGATAACATATGTTCAAATGAAATACTATTAAAAAGCCTGGATTCCTCATCCATCTCTATAAGATTTTCCATACCAAGGAAAATATTTCTATGACCACCTTCAGTTTGTCCTGGTACATGTATTCCTTGGTCATCATCAATTTCCATGGGTTCTTCTTCAAAAGATTTAGTTTCATCCACATTTGTACTATCTCTTTTTCAATCATGCAACCTTGTTCTTGTCTTTTTATTCCCCATCACAAATTGCTTATGTTTGAATTCTCCTGCATACACAAAAATTACGTGCATTCAAACTTTTTGATGTTTGTATTGGATAAAGTGTCCCCTAATATCATGGAGGTATGACTATTTTTTACATTGAAAACATGTAAACCCATCATTATGTATGTGGAAACTATTGTCTAGAATATTCTCCTTTGTGAGAAATCCTGATTTGATAAAAGTGGATGATCCTAGTTGATAGGCTATTATGGCCTTATCATTCATCGTGCTCAACTCTTCTTGATCATTTGGGATATAAATTTGATCCATGGTAGCTTTTGTATGTTCTTTAACTAGAAGTATTGTTGTGGGTTACATTTGACCACCTTTGTAAGATGTTTACTAAATCTATTATCATTAAGAGCTTCATTTATAGTGGATTGGGTTATTTCTTCATCCTCAATTACACTTGTTTCACTAATTGCAACACTAATGTGATCTTCCCCATAAAATTATTTTCCCCAAGGGTTCCCTTCTTCTTCAAACATTTTTGATCTTGTTCTAGGGGTCATATGTGATTGTTTTGATCTTCAATCTAAGGTAAGATTATGTATGAGACCTAAGACTAGGAAGCAATAAAAGGATATGATTCTAAGATGAGATATGAAAATGGTATGGTACGATATGACAAGCTAAGAATGCAAGAGCTCAAAGGAAACTCTAGGTTCAAAGTTGGTTATGATGTAAAGGATTTACTTGTGTTATGATGGATACACACAAGGACCAATGATCAAGAGAGGGTATGTAGGAGATGATGGAATACAAAAGGATTTCCCTACTCAAGGATAATGGTATATTCCCTAACTTAAGGATGATGAACCTCAAGGGATGCGGGTGACAGATAGCCAACAGTTTGATTTCAAGACCTAGGAAGAGTAGTCTAAGTGAAAGCTAAAGGTTTGTTTGAGCAATAGTGGATATGCAAAGGTGGATGATATGCAAGGACTAGGTGGAATGTAAGTATTGAAAGATCATAACTGAAGGATTGATAGCCCCAAGAAATCTAAGTGATAGGTTCATTTTGGATGTTTTTGTTGTTTGACGTTTTGGGGTTTTGTAAGGTTTAAGGTGTTGCAAATTACTAGGTGTGATGTTTGTTTTAGGTCTATTTTTGAACACACACGCGAGAAATGGCAAAAAAAATGTTTGATTTTAACAATACAAGCACAAATCCTAAGGTTGACAAGGACTATATTCACTGGATTCCACATGGGTTTCCCCAACTACACTTATTATTTGTGGGTGACTTAGAAGCTTAGCCACACTGGCTCCCCTCCATGGCACTCACTTCTCGAGTCAACCAAGATTCGAGCCCTCATGAATCTACCATGAAAGACTCTTCACCTCTACTAAGAACTGCGAGAATATGGATGCCTTGGAAATGATTGTTTCTGCACCAACAAATAGAAAAGGATTTTGGTAACTACAAATAAGAGGTGTCTAGTAAGGGCATTCGTTCGAGTGGTTATACATGTGGCAAGATTAGCTCCGATAAGGAGCATTCCCAGCTTGCAGAGGTTACACTCTACATGGTTTATGGGGATTCACTTGTTGACATAACACATCCGCACTCATGGTACTTGAACTTTCATCAAGCACCCATTTTATATACCGGCTGGAAGTAGCTTGGATTTTTCCTGTTACCGGTTGGGTCGTTCCCTTGGGGTGAGTACTTTTTCCCACTAAAGAAGACATCTCTAAAGGATTAAACACAGATGATGGGTCTAGTTTCTGATCACCAAGTTTGTACAAGGTGAGAGCATACTCCCTACCATCTCAAGCATAACAAACAGTGTTCATTCATCCCCTAGTTAAATCTTATGGCAGAAGAAAATTGTTCGTTTTAATGCACCAATTGAAATGTGTTCTAAGCTAAAATAAAATCAGTTTCAAAAATAAAAAGTCTTTGGCCAAACATCCTACAAAACCACAGATTAGTAGTTTTTCAATATTAGTCTTCGACAGTCGATAGCTACACCACTTGTTAGTCCAAGCATTAGCTATAAAAATTTATAGTAAAGCACAATGAAAATATAAGCACAAACATAAAATAATCTAGCAACAAACATATAAACATCAGAACAAAAAATAAATTAAAAAATTTACCAAATCTTATGTATTAGATGCTTGATTTTCCTATTCAACCCTATGAAAATGCAAATAATTAAAAAAGTATCTTGTTTTTGAGTATTAAATAGTTATTTAAGAGAAAAAAGTAAATCATAATAGAAATAGTTCATTAAAAAGTGGATAAAAAATGGAAAATGCCAAAAAATAGACTAGTAAAAGCTGACTTAAATAGTTATTTCAATAAAAACTGGATGAAAAAGGGGAAAAATTGAAAAAATATATTCAATAAATCAAAAGATCAGCCATTTTAACAATCAATGAAAATGGAAAAAAAAATGATGAAAATGGAAACAATCAAAAAATCAAATTCAAGTAAATCATAGTTTCACCTGAATATTATTTGGCCGACCACTATTCGGCCAGATATTGTTCGACCGGACAACATTCGACTGATTAAGATTTAGTTGAATCTAGTTCAGCTAAATATATCCACATGGCAAGTGACATGGCAAAAAACTCACCATTTTATCAAATTTCTAGAAATTTTCAACTTCTACTGAATATTTCTTCAATCAATTTTTCTTTAAAAATAAAAATAAAAATACCCTTTTGTAGAGCTCACAGTGCTTAATGCAAAAATATATATATTTTTTGATTAATTTTAATATATAAATATTTGAAAATGCTGCAAGTAGGTTGTTCAAAGTAAAAAAGAAGCTTAGTTGAGATTAAATAAAAAAATATTAAATCATCATAAAACAAATTGCAAAATATATGATGCCTTAGAGGAGAGAATCCTCTTCAAAATGGTATATTTTGTTTGTTGAAAATGAAAAAAAAAACAATAGTTGACGTCAACTGAAAACTACCAAATTCGGGTAATTTTGACTTTAAAATGTTATTACAAGAAAAATATACATCAAAATTTCATTTTTTTTCCCATTCCCTAGATATTGAAGTCAGCTATTTGGGAAAAAATAAATTAGGAGAAAATATATATATATATTTTTTTTCTGTATGTTTCTTGGCGTCAACTGAACGTCACTTTTTCTTGAAATTTTCAGCATAACAAAATCTGCTTTTAAATTGATAAAAATATATCAATTTCTTTTTTTTTAAATTAGAAAAATTACAGGAATAAACTTCAATAAAAGTTCTACATTTTATTAGTTTACATCATTTTTAAATTCAAAACATAAATACCACTTTTATGTGGTTGAAGTTGAGAACTTTTTTTCATGTTGGTCGATTCCTTTATAAAGTGTGACACAGGTTTGTACTTTTACCCCAATGCTAGGGCTAACCAATTAATAAGTATACACATGAATAATTCAAGCATACATGTGAATAAGGGAAGCACAAGTACTCAAAAACATGTAAGCCTTGAAGTATACACACGAATATATAGTATACACAAATTAATACAAAGTATATGCATGAATAAAAGGTATACACATGAAAATGTGCATAATTCACAAAGTATACATTGGAATACATGTAAGTTACAAAGTGTACACATAAGTTGTAAAGTATACACTTGAATATACACAATTCATATCTATTGAACCATGGATTTATAATGCAAATATGGAAACCATCGATAAAAAAGATTTGTATTAACCAAATAGCCATGTAGGAATACATCAATATATGTCGATATAAGTATAAAACATATAAAAAATAGCCATATAGGTGTACGAGAATTCCATATATAGGCATATAATGTCAAATATATCCAATACAAAATATGTACAAAAATGCCATATAGGCATACAACAAAGGGCTCTGGAATCAAAAGTCATTGCTCTCCATGCTCTCGAAATAAACTCTTTCCCTTTGCTTGTCGATCGAATGGTGATATGTCTGTCACTCATTTATTCTGAGGTCAAGGAGTGCTGTTGGTGCTCCTCCTATGGTTTAGTTCTTGGTCAACTCTTATTTATTACAATAATAAGTAAAGACATTAATATATAGAAATTAAATTATAAAAAATGATATATTTAACAAAATAATCACTTACCACCATCTGATGATGACTCTCCACGAGGGAAATATTCAAATTCCCATGATGAGGCATGCTAAAACCCTCTATAAACCATCCAAAGAGAAATTAAACTACGAATCAATAATGGTTTGATTTTTCACTACTAACAGCTATAACAACAAATGTAAATTGAAATTTAGTAATTTTCCTCATACCTCCCTTGTGAGAGCCATCAAGGAGTCTATAGTAGATGAAACACCGAGCTTCATTTCCCTATGAACATTTGAAGGTGTATCTTCTTGCAACATCTGAAAATAAAATAACAATTTATTCAATCACGAAAACTACAATAGCGATTCACATCATGGCTTATAATATATGAGATAATGAACAAATTTTTGAGTACTTATTAAACTATATATTTGTGACTATCATGCTTACTATTTTCCCTATCCATAGCTTGGTCGAAAGTACCTATTTTTAGGCTTTTACCCATAGTAGCAAGGTGATGAACCGTTTGATAAAATGCTTTCGTAGACATGTACAATAATTGTGGTGGCATAGAGAAGGTAGTGAACTATTTGAAAAAATGCCTCAAAGAAATGGGGTCTCATGGTGATGGAATTCCATTACAAACAAATGTGTCATGGCATTCCATCACCATAAGACTGCATTTCTTTGAGGCATTTTTTCAAATAGTTCATTTCCTTCTCTATGGTATTATGCTGGGATGGGGTGGATGGTATAATGAGGTCTTGGTTATGAGATGGAGGGAAATCATGACATGAAGAGGGAGGGGTGGGGACACAAACAAGTGGAATAAAAGGTGGAAGGTTCCATGGATTGGTAAATTGAGGATGAGGACCTTGAAAAGAATTTGGAGGGGAATTTTGGCTAAAGGGTTGGTTTCTATTCTTCAAGCTGTGAGCTATTTGAAAAAAATGCCTTTGAGAAATTTGGCCTCATGGTGATGGAATGGCATTCCATCACCATGAGACCACATTTCTTCAAGGAATTTTTCATACTACTCACTGCCTTGACTATGATATTGCTTATTATTATGCTTTGATAGATTTTTTCCAAGCATCCATAGTTTGTTGGAAAGCACCTATTTTAGGCTTTTAGCCATACCAACAAGGAAGTGAGTAGTTTTATAAAATTCTTTGGTACACACATGTATGGAAAATGTGGTAGCATAGAAAAGGTGGCGAGATATTTGAAGAAATGCCTCAAGAAATGTGGTCTCATGGTGATGGAATGACATTTCATCATCATGAGACTGTATTTCTTTGAGGCATTTTTTCAAACTACTGACTGCCTTGTCTATGCTATTGCTTACTATTATGCTTTGATAGATTTTTTCCAAGCATCCATAGTTTGTTGGAAAGAACCCTTTTTAGGCTTTTAGCCATAGCAGCAAGGAAATAAACTGTTTGATAAAATGCTTTGGTAGACATGTATGGAAAATATGGTAGCATAGAAAAGGCAACGAGCTGTTTGAAAAAGTGCCTCAAATAAAAACGGTCTCATGGTGATGGACATCACCATGAGACCACATTTCTTTGAGGCATTTTTTCAAACAACTCATTGCCTTGTCTATGCTATTGCTTACTATTATTATTTCATATATTTCTTCTAAGAGACCAAAGGCAGTGACATGTTTGAAAAGATGCCTCAATAAAAAGTGATCTCATGGAATGCTATGACAAGAAAATGCAATTGGAAGCTTCTCCTACTTATTACTTATGCTATGTGAAGTAATTGCATCACTACTTATGTTGACTTTCTAAATGACTATATTGTAGTTGAAATTTTGTCATCTATCAACATCTAGTTATTAGTTATGGAATGTGAAGTAATGCTTTGAGTTTGAAAGATGTGCAATGCAATGTAATTAATGATATGAATATAAACTACAAAAATATATTAAGTACAATTCATTATTTAAACTCTTTATTGTATTACTTGTGTGTAGGTTTGTCTAAATCCACTAGCAATGGGAGGTGTTCCCTTGAAACCTCCAATATTATCCTATTCAACATCCAAAATCACATATTAGAATACCATTCATAAAAAAGTGCTATTAACATGTAATAAATTTATAATTTTTTACTATTACATACCTCAACAATAGATGTAGTGGAGTAATAAGCGGGTGTAGGGCTAGTGTATCTAGTATCAACACTGTGACCCTGAAATTTTATTAAAATCATAAAACTAAATTAGTTAATCTTACATTTCAAAATTGAAATTTAATAAATTAAATTCAATGAACATGCTAACATTTACCTGAGTATTGATGCCATAGGCCTCATGTTCAAAATGTCAGCTGCCCTCACCATCTCCATAGCTATAGATGTATTCTACATAGAAGCCTCTTGAGTGTCGGTGGGGTCATATAAACAAGTTGCCTCACAAGCCTGACACAAATGGGATTGAAGCCCACCACTCAAAGACTCCCCTAGATGGCACTGTAGTATAGGGATGGCATGTTGGATGAGAATTTGGGTCAAAGAGTTGATGGCCTGCAAATTTTCTACCTCAGCACTCTCCTTCATGATGGAAGGGATAATGATGTGCTCATAGCATCGCCTAGAGAGAGGTCATTTCACTTGCCACATAGGATACTGATGTGCATTGGGTCTATCTTAACCTGAGCCCCCACCTCTCCCCTAGAAGTCCCTCATATCAAAATAATTCAGGATTTCATTGACGATGAACTCACAATATAGTTTCCTCAGGAAATATTGTGGAACTTCGTAATTGTTGCATGGTGGGTAATAAAAAATGATTTATCACCTATCCCAGAAAAAGGTCCTAATCTATTGGTGGTGGCACCAATGGATAGGAAAAATTTTCACATTGAGGCTAAGATTTGCATTTGTGCATGGGTTAGTGAATAATGAGCAAAAATCTAATTTTGTAATTTTTAGATCTTTTACATCTTTATATGATAATTTATCTTGGTAATAATTCCTAGCTACCTTCCTCCTATCTTTCCAACCAATTAATTGTTTGTTGATTGAATATACATGTTTTAACATTTCTTTTAGTGAATTTGCAAGTGTTTTTCTTTCCATAGTTGAACCGTTTGGATTGCTCAACCTTGTGATTAAGTTAGACTTAATTTGTTTTTTATTATTTTCAATTTCACTCATTAAATTTTACTGAGTGCCAAGAGAATGTTCAGGGATTGGTGGAGGAGATTATTGTTGTGGTTGTTGAACTTGAGGATTTTGTTGATGTTGTTGTTGCTCTGTTTGTTGAGGATTTTTTTCCTGTTGTTGTTGCTCTACTTGTTTAGGATTTTTAGGATGGTTTTGAAGAGGGTTTGCAGGTTCATTAACATCTCCTACAAATTCAATAAATAAATATTAAAAACAACCTAAAACTAAAAAATTCACAACAAAAAAGAAACAATCCTTACCTCTTAGACCTCCTCATCGACGTGGCGGCATCTTGGTGATGAAACAACAACAATTTGATGAAAAATTTGTAAAATTTACTCCTCCTAGAATTTGAGCGTGCAAATGAAGGGCTTTTGGTAGCGGGTAGAAAAAAAGTTACAATACAAATGAATTCAATTTCCTTTTTTTCTTTCTTTTAATTTCTCATAATGCGAGCATGCTATAACATGCTCGTATTATAGGGTCAGTGTGGCTGAGCCTTAGGCTTGACACACCAAGCCATAATGTGAGTTCATTATAACATGCTTGTGTTATGAGCTATCAAAACTTTTTTTAAAAATTTGGCCACAAATTGGCCCCCCATCTTTTTGCACCCACCCATGTGACACCCTTTATCGTAGAAGTATCAAAGGAACCCTCTTGCGATGGCTTAACCATGAGGAAGCTTTGAATACTTTAATAGAGGTACACGACGATATTTGTGGTTCGCATTCTAGTGGTATGACCTTGGCCAAGAAAGTACTGAGGATGGGGTACTACTGGCCTATGATGGATAAAGAAGCCCATGAATATGTTTGAAAGTGTATGCAATGCCAACAACATGGGGATCTCATCCATACATGAGCTTAGGAGCTTCAGCTGATTGTAACACCTTGGCCTTTCTCACAATGGGGGCTCGATCTCATCATAAAAATCACACCCACTTCATCTAATGGACACAAGTTCATTATCACTGCCACATAGTACTTCACAAAATGGGTTGAAGCCATCCCCATGACCTACATCACAAAAAAGAAGATTTCCAAATTCATTCTGAATTACCTCATTTTTTGTTATGGTGTTCCTCAAGCCCTTATCTTTGATAATGGAACACCCTTCAAAAAACTAGGATTTCCCTAAGCTATGCCAAAAATTTAATATCCAACATCACTTCTCCACCCCATATTACCCTCAAGGTAACGACCAAGCTATGGCTATGAATAAAATTATCTTGAAAATCCTAAAGAAAATAGTCAATGAAGCTGGTCGTGATTGGAACCTATAGCTAAATACCTCCTTATTTGCCTACTAAATGAGTATCCATGTGCCTACAAGTGCAAACCCTTTCTCCTTGGTCTACGAATTAGAAGCCATCCTGCCCATTGAAGTTGAGCTCCCATCCCTCATAATATCATTGCAAAATCTTATTACTGATGAAGAGTATCGAGTGTCACGGTTAAATGAGCTAGAGTTATTGGACGAGTGACACATGGAGGATTTGAACCACCTATAGGTTTATCAAAACCATCTCAAAAGGAGCTATATTAAGAAGATCAAGAGTTGGTCCTTTGAAATCAAAGAACTTGTATTGAAAGAAAATTAGAAGAACATACCAAATCTAGAAAACAAAGGTAAGTTTTAACCCAATTGGTTGGGACCTTTCATCATCACGACAAGTTACAAATCAAGAGCATATCAGTTGTCAACACCAAAAGGTGAGCCCTTGCAGGAGCCCATCAATAACTCCCGTCTCAAAAAGTTTTATGCCTAAGCTTGCAAGGTGTAAATCCAAAAATAAAAAAAAATAAAAAAATAAAAAAATCCAAAAAAATCAGACAAAGGATTGAATTTTTTTTTTTTTTAAAATCATCTCTAGTGTAAACCACTTCGGTGGTGCTTTGGGAAAGTACCTTGGTGAAAACATGGGAATCACACACCTTGTGTAAATAAGAACTTTCCATCCATCATGGATTCTATGACTTGTTCTACATAACCTACCATTTCTTTCCATCACATTCACCCATCACATTCCATTGATCCTTCCATCACCCATCTACGTCTGCATCATAGCTTGATCTTGTGTCGGTATCATGTTCCATCCTAGAACTACTTGGCACATTTCTAAGGCCAGTTTGTATTGCCTATATCGAGGTAGTCTATCACATCCACTGGGGGAATGTCCTGATACCTACATCAGATTAGATGCGTGTATATCTTTGAGATCTTTCAAAACATCAAAAAATCCAAAAATATTCATAAAATTGAGAAAATCCAAAAACATCCAAAACATGTTAAAAATCCAAAAAAAGGTCAAAAACATAAAAAGTAAAAAAAAAAGTCGTCATGTCAAACTACGTCATCTTTGAGCTTGAATATAGGGAAGGATGATCATTGATTAGCCCTCGAGACATTAGGTTAGTCCTTTAGGTGTCATCATAATAAATTGACAATCCAACTATTCATACTTCATCAATAAATGAGTCCGTGTCAGTCGAACCACATAGTCTCTACATGTATAATGTAGGAAAGAATCATTTTTGATCAGCCCCTAAGGCCCCTAGGATAGGTCCTTAGGTTAGGTTCTTGGTCAAAATCTTAGAAAACACCAAAATATTAGAAAATTTGAAAATCAAAACATTTTAAAAACATCTTGAAAATCCCAAAACAACCTCAAAACATTTAAAAATACCAAAAAAATTTGAAAAACCCAAAATAATACATCCCATTTTGCTTTCACTTGCAATAAAAATCCACTCACAATAAATCAATTATCACCTTCAACCTTTGGAAAATTAAGTGGAAACAAGTATAGAAAATTTAAAAGTATAAACTCAAATGTCAAGGTCTTAAGTCTAGGTCAATATGTAAACAAGTTGGTTAACTCTTGGTATCACTAGCCCATCATTCCATTAGTCTCACAATCATTTGATGACATCATTTCCTAGGATGCATCCTTCCTACAATGGACATCAACATTAGGCATCACCGTAGTTTAATCTTGGCTAGACGTATGAAGAACATTAGCTTGTTTGTTTACTTGATCTTTTCTTTTGATTTATCTTATTGTGCCTATTCCAATGACCTCTCAATGATTTCTATTTAAAAGACTTAGAGAGAAAGGATTGGGGCATCGAACATTATCTTTTGTCTACTGTGCTTGTGGATATTCTTGTAATATAACCTTGGTGATACTTGCTTTGTTAGGTATGTAGGGAGGATATTTTTAATAGCTTGTTCACTATTACATGGGAAGGTTTTTCCTTTCTTTGTTTTGGTCTGAGACGTTTGAAATGTCTGAAGTACATCCTAAT
Organism: Sequoia sempervirens; assembly: GCA_007258455.2. Lineage (NCBI taxonomy): Eukaryota > Viridiplantae > Streptophyta > Pinopsida > Cupressales > Cupressaceae > Sequoia > Sequoia sempervirens. The sequence goes on from VDFB02333599.1 coordinate 25,369, forward strand.
AAGGTTTTGTATGTCGGGTGTGAACAAGGATACTCTTATCTATTTGCTGAGTCAAAGTCCATCACACTAGATACCACACCATCCTGGTTGTTTATACATTGATGCATCATATCTATGATTTTTATCAAACATAAAGAAAGTTATGCTCTTTACATCCCCAATCCCTAGATAAGAAATACATCATCACCATTCATCATCATATCTAATAAAGTCTCGGCAACTCATAGACTTGTTGGACTTCTGCATCTTTTCAGAATCAAGGTTTGATCCCTCTCATTCTTCTATCCTCCTTCATCCTAACATGCTATCATGACATTCACCAAAACATCAATGCATCCATCTTGCATACTCATACATATTATCATAATAGGAAACATCATCCATCTCACATGCATTGCAACATCATTTAAAACATTTAGGATAATATAGATTTGTTATTCTATGCATCTTAGTTCATCTCATTTGCATTGTCATCATAATATAGATATGTTAGTCTAAGCATCTCATAACATAACCATCTACATATACACACATCCATACATACATCCATACATCCATAAAGCATATTTTTTGTGAGCTCAACCTAAAATCAAAAATTTCACTTGATCTCTTGAGAGGGCAATGTACCAACATAATTCCTTCCGCTGGGGCAATAGTGGGGCATTCGAAAAAATTAGTAAAATTTTTGAATTTTGATCTTGGTAGTGTCATTCTTTGAACCAACACAGCTGGTACATTGCTTCAAAGAGGGGAAAAATGTAGATGCTCAAATTATCATCGAATTCTTCTATTAATCAAATAAATCAATTTATTATATTAATTCACTATTGTTCATCAAATTTAATTAAATAAATGAAATTATTTAATTAAGTCCCCTAAAGTCCTTTCATTTGATTTAATAAATCAAAATTTTTAAATCAAATGTCACAATCCCCTAATTCCTCCTAGTTAATTAATCCTAAATTAATTAACTCCTACTCATCATTACCCATCCTCTAGCTTTTGACTCAACCTTGGTCAAACTCAACCCCTGATTAACTAACCCACTTGCACATGAAAACAATTTCTTTTAATTAGCTAATTACCCCATTTTCCCTCACAAAAGCATATTCTTTGGGAATATTCCTCCAATAACTCCATTTATTTGACTTTCTCAACCACATGCATTAGATTCTCTTACATCTCAACCACGTGCATTAATCTCTCTTACATCCTCACCCACATCCTCTTACACTCTCAACCATATGCATTTATTCCTCTTACATGCTCTTTACTCAAACATTTCCCAAAATGTGCTCCAACTTCATCCATTAGCCTTGTGACAAGGATCACATTCTCATTGGCTCTCCTTTAGTCCCACATTCCTATAATTCTCTCATTCTACAACCCTTTAACCCTATTTATAGAGGGCTTCTCTATGAATAAATTGTCCACAATCATATGCAATTTCACCATACACACATTCATCTTCCTCACATTGGAAGCTTATGAACGGGGTGGAAAAGGGAATCCTTTCTGCATCAAAGGAGCACCACTCCCACTATGGGATAGGGTTTGATTTTTCTTTCTTATGCTTTAACTTAGTTTCTTTGATTTCTTATTTCCTTGTTTGCATATGTAGCATGATCAAGTATTTCATAGGAGTACTCTATTTTCCTTGTTTAGATTGAAAATTGGTCAAAATGGGTCCCCCTTTGTTTCTTTTTTCCTTGGTGTTCTTGTTCAGATCTTAAGAGTTGTTTCTTTTTCTCCTAACTCCTAGTTTTCCTTTGTTTTTTGGGTTCAGGTTTTAGACTGACACTCACATTTGTTACTTTTCAAAGTTCAAGTTCCTCTTTGTGTTTTGATCCCGACTCTCGTGCTTTGCCTTGTGTTTTCTTTGTTCTTTCAAATTTGGGTTTCGGATCAGAATCGTCACCTTGCACCCTTAAAGGTGTAAGTTCCTATTTTTGTTCGAATCCTGACTTTCATTTTTTCTTCCTTGCGTGTTTTTTCTTGTGTCAGAATTAGACATCGAACCAGAACTAGAACCATTTTTTTTTCCAAATTTCTTATTCTTTTTTCCATCTTGATTTCGACTTCTGACTCTCTTTGTCTTTTTTTAAATCAGTACCAGAACTTGAACCAAGAACTTTTGCAAAGTTCTTGTTTCATGTTTTGTCCCAATTCCAATTTTTGTTTTGTCTTTTTTTGATAGGATTCAGATTTCAGACCTTCGCTTGAACTTTGCACTCATTGAAAGTTTGGTGTTGTGTTGTGTTCCGATCTTGACTTCCACTTACCTTCATTCCTGTGACTGTGCATTAAGGACTTTTGGTCAGATCCTAAGGCCCGACCAACCCGCATTAATGTCTAATCGTTCGCACGTGTGAATGAGTTTTTATTCCCGCCTCTCCTTGATTTTTGTTCATCTTGGCTTGTACAGTTTTATGAAATGAACCAGAGTGACTCTGAGAGTTAGGGTTCGAGGAGGCACTTCAATTTCTCACCATGCTATCAAATTTTTAGTTACATTTGGAGGTAGATGATTTTCCTTGTGTTTTTCCTTTGTTCTTGGTATGCTTGTGTTTGCTTCGCTCGTTGTTCACATGTTTTCTTTCTTGCCTTCTTATTTGGTTTTTTCTTTTTAGGTTTGTTTCTATTTTCCTTTGCACCCTTTGGTGTGTTCTCTCCATTCTCGACCCTTTTGGTTCATTGTGTGTTTTCGCTTTTCTTGCGTTTGGTTTTGTTTTTTGTTTGCACATTTTTTTCCGTCCTGCTGTGCCTTAGTATTCTAGTGTTTTTTTGTACTACTTGGTTGAATGTGTCTTTCAATTGATAAATTTCAAATTTTGACCTAGTTTTAATACAGAAATATTAAATCCTGACTGATCCAATCCCAAAGGCACAATTTAAAGATACTGTTATATCAATTTTTCCTTCGTTTATTGTTGACTGTTTTATTCCTGATTCTCGCATCTATTGTGGAGTTAGGAATCAAGAATGTAGTTGTGTTTTTACCACCATTTGGGTCTACCTCCTTCACTTGCTCTGATCCCAACTTTTGATGTACTATCAGGATCAGGGATTGGATTGTCACCTCATAATGTTAAATTTTTTTGTCAATGTACCACATCATGTCTCGATTTTGATCCCTACATTACTATCAGGATCGACTTTCAGACAAGCACCAAACTTTTGATATAATGTTAAGTCCCATGACTTGGTTTCTCTCTGATTCTAGCTTTTGACATGACGTCGTGATTGGAACTCGGGGTTGACCTATTCCCACTGCACAAACTTAAGGTTAGGTCCTTAACAAAATCCTAATTCTGAATCTTGGTATCAATTGTGGGATCGGAACTTAGAATGCTACCAAAGCTTGTTCCCCCCTTAGGGTCCAATTCAAAATCATTTCTCGATTCCAACTTATGATTCATCATTGGGGTCAAAACTTGGGGAGAACCCTTCATTGACTCCATTTGTTAAGTATCCTTAGTTGGTGAAGGTGTGATCCTGATTCCCAAACATATTGCAGGATCAGACTATGAAATGACACAAAAATTTGTTCATCACTATAGGTATAGGTGTTGAAGCACAACCTAATTCTAATGTTTGATAGAATTGAAGAGTTTTATATTAAGATCAGGTTCAAGGTTTTTCCCAATCCTGAATTTCGATACAATTCATGTATTGTGCTTATAATGGTCAGGTTCTTGCTTCCATCCTGAACCCGAAACCCAAAAATGATAAATTAACTTGCAGAAGGGGAATTTAGCTTGAATGAGCAAAAAATTAATGTGAATGCTTGGGCTAATTTTCTCTTCACATGTCTCTTATTTTCATGATGATTTTTAGTATTGTAGGGTAATAAAAAAATGTCTGATTCAGAGGAGGAAGTGCCCACTGAAGGAACATCAAAGCAGACAAAGGCTAAGAGGATGAAGCCAAAACAAGTTCCTGTTACAATGAAGTATAACTTCCAAGGGACCCCGGTACCATCTAAGTTTGAGTCTGATGTTATGAATATGACTGATACACTTATGGGACATATTGATTTGGACTAGTTTAGTAAGGATACTTTTTCAGAAGATGCTACACCAAGGGCAAAGAGGATTGTAGAGTCTAGGTTGGCTCATGTAGCTATTTTTCCTATTGTTGTGCAATGTCCTGAGTTCATTTTAATTACTGCACAAACTTAAAATCCAACTTAGAGGCAGTGTATTGACTCCCAAGGAAATTTGTGATCATTGATTTGACCCCAACAATGATTAGACTAGTTTTTAATCCTCCTCCTTACCCTAATCTCAAGATTATGACTAAAGCTGATGCACTTAAACTTTGGGCAGTGGATGTGGATGGGAAAAAAATGGTAATTAATAAAAGGTGGCTTAAGATAGATAATAAATTAGTAAAGGTACCACCTAACACAAAGAGGTCTGACTTTTCTGAGGACATTGGGGACATGATCACATTGTTGGCAAGAGTATTTGGCAAGGAAAAATCTCATATCTTTGAACACTGGATGTTTCCATTCATTCAACTGATTCTAGAAGGGAAGCAATTTTTGGATTGGGGGTAGATAATTTCAAATAACATCCATGACCAACTATTGAAGGTAGCAAAAACCAAGATGTTAGATATGTCTTTGTATGTGATATATTGTGCTGCAAGGATGGGACAGTTTCCCAGATGAAATACTGAAGGGTCAATGGATGATGGCCTAGACCAGAAGGTCTAGGAATATTATGGGCAATTGGAGCTTAAGAAGGCAGAGCAACATTTTAAAAGAGTAAATGATGCATTTTTATATGCTATTATTAATCGGCTCATAGGTGATGTTGATTTCAGGTTATCATGAGATGCCATGGAATTCATTGAGGAGTGGGGATATTGGTTTATCCAATACCTCAAGTCCACCTATTTCAGATTGTTTGGATATGATGAGCAACTTTTCAAATTTCCAAGATGCTATGGTGACAGATAGGTCTTGATGGAGTTCGCTCATCAGACCGCAGAGGTGAATTTCAAGTTTTCTACACAACATAAGGCTAGTTTCCATTCTTTCCCAAAGCAATTGGGGTTTTATTCTTGTTCCTCTTTGATAACAGCCAAAACAACAACAAAAGAGTTTCAATCCATGAATTTAAAAAAACATACATGCAGGAAACATTTTGATCGAAAGAGGAAAATGTATGGTTTATATGCTTCATAGTTTCCCCATCATTGGCCACTTCTTGAAGAATTTTTGGCCAACTTGCAAGATCAATTTGAAGTAAGGCAAAGGGGATATGAAAGATTGACAATTCCCCAAATGAATGATTTTGAGGTTAAGAAGGATATACCAGAAGGCACTACTAATGATGGGATCACTCTTGATCCTCGTTATGAAATGGATAAAGTGGCTAGTAAGGATTTGGAGCCAATCAATTGGATGGAAAAGGAGGAAACTAATATTCATAAAGTTTCATGAGTAGTGGTGGATAGAAGTCTGAAATGGATTTATCTTTGTTTAAAGAAACCAAGGGTTAAGGTTTCGAGGAAGAGGGATTCTAGTAGTGAACCTACTTTCTCTACTATAACAAGACAATACAAGAGGCTAAAGAAAACTATTGCAGCAATAGAGGCGGCCATGAAAGAGCCTGCCCCAACAGAAGAAGAAATTTCAATGAAACAAGTTAATGAATCTTTGTAAAGAGGTAAAGTTACTTATGAAGCCACTGCTACAGGGGCTATTTTAGGTCTTGGTGCTACACCCATAATAACTGTATATGGGTTGGAGAACAAGCTTCCAAAGAATCACCTTTTGCTATCCCTTTACAAATTGAGAATACTCCTCTAACTGCACCATCAACTTTAGAAGAAATAGTCAGGGAAGAAGAGAGGCCTCTTGTGATCAATATAACAGATTCACCTATCCCATAGGACTCTAAGATAACTCTATCTTAGGAAGAGAAAGAGAAGAATGGGACGAATATTTGGAGAGGGCTAAGGAGGAACTTGGAGAAAAGGAGACTGGTTTTGAAGAAGGAAGTCTCTGGGATGAATCCACAATTAATGATTTTTTGACCGAAGATGAGAAAAAAGAAATAATGGAAAGTGCTTAGAGATTAGCTACTGAAGAATTAGCTAGTGAGGAAGAAGAATAGAGAAAGAGAATTAAAGAGATAGCTTGATAAAAGGAAGGTGCTGAGGCACAGAAGAAGGTCAAAGATGAAGCCATTACATGAGAGTTGGAACAAAAGGAGAAAGTTGAGCAAGATAAAGCAACATAAGAAGAACTTTATGCTATGGAGTTAGAACAACAAAGGTTGAAGGATGAAGAGGAAGCTGCCTAAAAAGAAGAAATTAAAAAGATAGAAGAAATAAGCGCTCAGAATGAGAAAATGGAATAGGAAAGATTGTAGAAAGATCAAGAAGAGCGAGATAGAATCTCTTTTGAGAAAATAATTGAAATAGTTTCTTCTAGGCCTCATTCACTAATGCCTCCCGGTACTCAATAGGTAACTACTCAGCTAGCTGCTCCCACTTGGCTCAAGCTAAATTTCGAAAAGAGAAAACAAGTTAAAGCTCTACCGGTGGTGTGGGATGAAATGGTAAAGGAAATAGATAAAGTGAAGCCAAGGAAGAAACCCCATGTTGTTCATTCTACAAAGTTAACTGGTGATTAAGACTCGATAGTGGAAATTGCTACACCTATAGCTAATAAAGATCATAGGGAATCACAAGCTACAAATTATCAAGTAAGCACTATCAATCTGTGTAAACAGAAAAGAAATCAACAGATAAATTTGATTGATATTGTTGCCACCACCACTAAATCATGGCCGATTAAGGATAAGCAAGATAAAGATGAGCTTAAGGCTCGGGTTGGGAAGATGAAGGATTTTATGAAAGAGTTGATTACATCCAATCTTCAGTAGCTCCACCATTAGGAATCCTTGTGTTAATGAGCCACAAAGAGGTGGATGGGTTGAATGTCATGAAATAGAAGGCTACTTGGTTTGATAACTGGTTTGACGATTTTAAGAAAGAGATTGGGGAAATTCTGGAGGAAGGATACAAGAAATATGACAAATCTCTTACTCTTCTTGGTGAAATTGAAGAAAAAGCTAAAGAATGGTGGGGAGAGGAAGAGAAATACAAAAACAATCTGAAGGGTTTGGAATTAATTGATAAAACATCTAGAGACATGTAGAGCTAGTCAGGGATTCTAGGTGATGAAGATCCCGAGTATCTTAAGAAGGCCATAAAAATCACTACCTATAAATCTAAAGTGCTTATTGAACACAAGAAAATTCTCCTAAAATCTCAATATGACATAAGGAAACATATAGGTATGTTTGAGGAGATTGTTATACAACTTACTACTAAAGATTTTCCTCAAAGTGGATGATGGAATTCATTGCTGGAAATTAATGATAGTTGGGGTAAATGATTAGAGTAGCTACTTAATGAGGGTGATGGGCCTAATGGGACTCTCTTGGATAGATTAATGAACATAAGGGTTGAAAATTGATGGGTCACAAAAGATGTTAGTCAGATGTGAGAAATAGTTGCTATAGCTTCCGAAGAGTTTGAAAGAGCGAAGTTTAAGGTAGATTGGATTGATGGACCTGATGAAAGGGTGATAAATGAATTCTTCGACAACTATGATGAATTCCATGGATTCTCAAAAGAAACTAGTAAAAGGTAAATGAGAATATTCTATTTTTTTGAAAAGGATGAAGTCAAATGTGTCAACTAGTTTCAGGTGCCCTTTTGGACAACACTTCTAGGTCAGTTTTCAGACAGGTGGACTACTCTAAATCAGTTTTGGTGAGCCAAGAATTGAGTGTGGTGATCAACAAAAGGTAGAGTTAGAGCTCCAAGTCAAATTTTGACTAAGTAGACACAAGGTGTACGTTTCAATAGTTTCAACAGAGATGTGACTTGGACTTAATAGGGTGTCCCTATAATTTTGGATCTGGGCCAAAATTTATGGATCTTGACTTTTGATAGGAGAGATCGATGTGAATTTTGTCTATAACTTAGAATTATATCCTCATTGTAAAGGTTGGTTGATTGAAGTCAGATTTTCTACCTAGAAACTAGACACAATTTTCATTTTATAGCTTTATGCAAGATACCTAAACAATTTTATAGTTTTAATGCAAGTAGTTTTATTTTCAGAAGTTGTTAGTTTAATGGTAATGCTAATAAAAAATGGTTATTTGTATGCCACTGCATTTTGCTGTAAATGAATGTCTCTTATTTGATGAAAAACAATAGAAAATTCCAAGTTTAAAATTATTTTATTGCATTATTTGTGAATGATGTTTCTTAGTGTTTATTGATTTGCTAATCCTAGTATGGTATTTTATTATTGAAAATTAATTCTAAAAATAAGTGATGATGAATGGTTGTATGCTTTAAATTTGCACTGAGAATGAATGTGATGGTATGAATTGTTTCATAAATTGTGTTGTTCTATAGCTTTAGTTAATTAGGAAAAGTGCTCATTATAGGAATTACATGTCTGAATTGAAAGGAATCTATATTCATGTTTAGCTTCCCTAAACCTTGATCGATCTTTTTCTATTTATTTGAACCCCCCAATGTTAAATTACTTTTTACTATCTAGTTTGTACTCATTTACCAGCACACCCCTTGAATAATATGGTTGCATTGACCACTGAATGATAACAACACAATTGAGAACCAATTACAGAGACCTTGGAAGATAGGTTTTTTTAGATCATTTGTCTTTTTCAGGACAAATAGAGTAGAAATATTTTGTTTAACGTTGTTGTGCTACTTTTTATCATCAACAAAAAACCCAAACAAATTTTATCCAAGGGGTGTCGAAGCACCACCCCCATGGATTCCTAACAATAGTCTGAACATAGATGAGTATGTATAGGATGTAATGCTCAAAAAATTGGATGAAGCACAATAAGACACTCATTTAACAAAACTTATTGAAACCATGCTAGTAGCCAACCTAGAGCAATATTTATTGATGCTTTCCCAACAAGGGTATTGATTACCCTCCACTTTTGACATAACACATGTCCACAATGTCACTAATGACACTCCATCGTTGACCTTGGGGGAAACTAGTTTTGATAACATACCACCTTCACTATGACCAAACCCTAATTTAACCAATCAAACATATAAAAATCCTCTCACTAATTCTTCAAAAATTGTGGCTAACATTCCACAAGACACCATCCCTACAAAATACACACAAGTAATAGTACCACCCATCCATATTCTAGCTCTTATCAACCCTACATCTGGTCAGTATATTGGCTCCATATCGACACATAATCCACATACACACCCATTTCATCCTTCACAAACACCACCACATCAACTTCCACCTAACAATCCTAACATATCCCATCCAATAACAAGCATGCATGTAAACCCATCAAACATACCACCTACTCAATACATCACCAATTCCATGACACAACCTCCACAAGCTCCCAACTTCAATCTGAATTACATCATACACCAACATAATCAAAACACCTACCCTACTCAAAACATCATACTAATCCCCCAACTTACATACATCCACAACATAACACAACTCCACAATACCAAAACCATTTACAACAATAGACCAATCCTAATCCACAAAACCCCTCATATGGTTATTAGAATCCATCACCATCAAACTATCTCCAAGGTTAGTAATCGTCACATCCCACAGTCATACCCACTTACAATCCAACATATCCTAACAATATAGCTCTTCATATCCAAAATTTGCAACAAATGTCAAACATCCAAATGGGACTACAAAAATTGTGTTATGTAGTAGAAGACATATGTCCCTACCCATTTGATAGGAATTTATATATGCCACCCTTTCCACATCACTTTGAAATACCTAAGTTTGACAAACATAAAGGAAAGGGAGACCCTTGTGATTACTTGAGAGAATTCTATGTAGCTTTTTTAGAGGTAATGCATAACGGTATTTATCTAATGTGACTCTTCCTGAGAAGCCTAGGAGGACAATCCATGGAGTGGTTTTCTAGACTCCCTGGGGGTATACAAATTTTTTTAAAAATAGTTAACAATTTTGTCTCACATTTCTCATATAACATGGACCATGAAACAATAATGAAAAATCTATGTACCACTAAACAAAATGATGGAGAAACATTTGTCTCTTTCTTATAAAGGTGGCCACACTTAGCTAGCAAGAGCCCATGTCACATCCAAGAGAAGAAATTGGTTGAGATGTTCATTAAAAACATGAACACTAAAGTGAGTTTCCATTTGAAAATGATATGTTCAAATTCCTTTGATGAAGTCATCAAAAAAAGGCTTAATATTGAGAAAGCCCTAATTTTTGAAGGAGTTGTTAAAATATTCAAAGAAAACAAAACCTATTCAAACTCTTCAAATGATAAGTCCCACTATTGGAATACGAATAAAAGTGTTGTCAATGATGGTGTGGTTGATGTGAAAATGGCTCAAACTATTCAACCCATATTACATATACCAACACCAAACAATGTTAAAACATCAACAAATCTATAGGATATCAGACAACGAGAATCTCCTAGACTCAACAACCCATGACAAAAATTCACTTCTTTAGGAGAACCTATTGAGTATGTGCTTTAAAAATTACTAGAAGAAAATGTAATCACTCTTCCGAAAATCAATCAATATGAACCACAAGTCAAACCAAAATGGTGAAAGGACATCAATTTTTGTGATTACCAAAAAGTGAAAGGACACAAAAATCCTAACTATTTCAAATTGAAACACCTTATTCAAGACTTTATTGACAGGATATATCACTATTGAAGATCATCTTGAAATTTCATCACAAAATAATCACATTAGCAATATCCATGGATCACATAGTGAAACATTAGGCATATATCAAGATAACCTTCTTGAACAAGATCAAAACTAGTTACCTATGTCTAGCAATGGGCATAACATATCCACCTCATTTGACTTTGTAGTGTAGTAAAATGCATACCCTTGCATTTTCACACTTGTTTGGGCCCACCTTGCTTTATTTATGCTTCTTTATGGCTTAATTGGTCCTATTTTGCATCACCAAGCCATATGAACTATATATTTTTATGGAAAATCCTGACAAACATCAATAGAAAAATGATCATTTAATGTTTCTGTTTGTGTTTCCTTGATTTGTGGAGTGGGACTAAAACGCCACCTAGGGCATCTTTGTCCTCCATGGGTCTTGGGACCTTGATATTGAAAACACCAAAATAGGTCCCTTTTTGGAGTCTGTGCCCCAAAATTTGAGCCTTGGGACTAAGACGCCACCTAGGGAATTTTTGTCCTCCTTGGCTTATTTTTGGGACCCAATTTCAAATTCTGGTGGGATTTAGCCTCCTTTATTTAATGAATTCATATGTCAACTCGTTGTGGTGTAATTTCAGGATATTAAGCATGAGTAAGTATAAATACAAGGTCCCTCCACTCATTTTCATAACTGTAAGCATTCAAGTATTCATTCCTAAGGCAAGTTTATGCATTCAAGGGAAATTCATCAAGTATTTGGAGCCATCATCAAGATTGAAGCATCATGTCAAGGGTTTAGTGCATCCATTCATGTTGTTGAGCCAAGATTGTGGGTGTAGCATTGAAGATCTATTTCCAACTATTATTCACATTATATCCAAGGATCCAAGATCTACAATGTTCATGGCCACTACATGGTAGATTGTAGATTTTATTCACAAGACATCATACAAGGTGATATCATTTACATATTTAATGTTTCATGCCCCATTTCATTCATTTCATCATTTGGTTTAATTACCAACAAGGGGTTTGACCAAGGAAAACCCCCATTCACTAATAATCAACAAGTTTTCCCTCTTGTGTGTTTGTATTTGTAGATCTAGGTTGAAGACTTGAAGATCATTTGGAGTGTAAGATTGAAAAGTTGCAAATTTGCATTGCCAAAGTTGTCATCTTCACTAAAACTCACCTATAGGCTAGATCTAGAAGTTTCAGGACCTTAGATTGAAGGAGAAGCAAGTGCAGACATCAACCCGCAAGACCACATTCAAAAACTTTAGAAATTCATAACAAGAAGTTAATATGCCACCTAGGGCGTCTTAGTCCTCCACATGGTATTTTTTAGAGATTCTTTTGGGCCCTGATCTAGCATTTGAAGACTCCGCATCTACCCTAAAAAACAACAACGAGACTAATATTCCATCTTGGGTGTCTTAGTCCTCCACAACATATTTTGACAACTTCTTTGCATTTCTGAAATCCTCATAGCATCTCCAAACTTCCTAGGTACACATACCCTAACTTGGAGTATCTTAATTTCATCATTTGCATCTCTCATTTAGCTTGCATTTCTAGTTTTAGGTCATTTTGCGTATCACACTATGTTTTCAAACATTTGTCTTTTCCAAGCATTTGCTTGGTGGTGAACCCCTTATAACTTAAAGAACTTGCTCCTAGGTCCTTCCTAATTGTGAATTGACTCACCTTGTGAGGTTGTTAGTCGATCCAATTAGGGCTCCTAGGACAATAGTGAATGGTTGGATAGAAAAGTGTGATATCTTTCAAGGTATCCATTTTTCTATTCATTGAACTTCATAATAGGTCGTATGGAAGAAGTGTGCCTACAAGATGCCTCTATATCTCCTGCCATTCCCACATCCATGAAACCTTTTCAACATCAATCCATATCATCCCCCTTAGACAAATAATTTCACTATCCATCCATTTTATTCCATTTTCATCCACCTTCACTATCCATCTTGATCTTGATAAAGACTAGGGGCATATACTTCAAAACATGCTTTTCAAATTTTTTTGACATGGTCATTTTCCTTTGACCATATACTATCCCATCTCGTACCCTCACCTACATATCACTATCCAAACATTTCAATTGGTTCAAACATGTTATCCTATTATGAGATAGTCCTTGTGAGTAAAATTCCCTATCCTAGATCTATTTCCACAATTCCTATCCTTCACATATCCATTCCAATCACATTGGTCCATTTGTCCACTCATAGTGTCCCATACATTGTTAGACACTAGGGACATATACTTACATCTTGCTTTAGAATAAATATTGATCTATGTCTTCTAGCTCACGTTGTGATCTAGGCATCATCCAAACAATCCAAACAATCCCTATCAATATCATCAAGCGCCTGCACTCCAGTTGGTTATTAAACTATCTAATAGATTTAATTCCTAGCTTGGTTGCAAATCTTGATCCATCTTATCCAATCATCATTAGGATGTATCCTTCCCAATCATTGTGTTGTTCCTATCTTAACAACACTATCCTTGTGTTGTTCCTATCTCAACAATGTTGTCCTATCATTAATCAAGCAATTAGATCAATCAACTTTAGCTTGGGTAGTGACAAGATCTCAACAAGTCTTTGATATCTACACATCAATATCTCTTCATCATTCATCCATATCATCATTAAAAAAAAAAAACCATCACATATTCCAAAAAATCTAAAAAACATCATATTCCAAAAAATCCAAAAGAATCAAATATCTTGAAAATCCAAAAACATAAAAAAACCCTTAAAAATAAAAAATCAAATATTCTAAAACAATTCAAAAAATTCAAATACTCCAAATATAAAATCAAATATTTAAAAAAACATCAAAATTCCAAAAAAAAAAAGAGCATCACCTACCATATACATATTAAATTTCCATTTTCTAGACACAAGATTTAAGTGAATACAAACTATGCAACATCCTAACACATTGAGCATTCATGAAACAATTAGGGATAGTAGACTCTACCTAAACTATCTACAAAACTACTAATAAATTTCCAAATTCACTTCAAACATCTTATCAAACCAAATCATGTCTTAATCAATACATCTTTTTCTACAATGGACATTTTTCATTATTGAGCAACTCTTTTTTGGCAAGAATGGGGCAAGGTCATTTCTTTAATATGTCATATTTGTGGAATGCTTTAAAACATTTCTATGAAAGGTATGTTTCCTTGTGTGTATTGGACTAGATTCAAGCATTAATACATCACCCTATCTATATAAGGTTATCAATTACCTTTTGTAATGTCACAAAATTGCAACCTTTGCAATTTCACATACCTTCTTATATCCACTTTAGTGTCCACTCTTTTAGAACTTGTGTAGGATCATTTTAGCCCTTGCATCAGCCTTTTTCCCTTCTTAGGATGCTTAGAACCCCTTTTCAACAACTACCTTCATGTGTTATCTTTGCATCAAACCTTGTGCTTTCCTCCTTCTTGTCATTTTGTAGCATGATGTGTCTAGACACTAGTGCATCATGCGATTGTCCGCGAGCTACTCTAGCATCCTGTGAGATTTTACATTTAAATGATTTTTTTCCATGTGCCTTGCCACTTGTCAACTACTTTTTTCAGTGGTAATGGATCGAGAAGCTTTTTTACCTCCTATTCTCTCTTTTAAATCCATTCTTTCACTTCATTTTTCTCTCTAGCTTTTCTGTAGCTTTTGGGTCTTTTCCCTCTTCTCTTTCCATTTCTCTCTCAAGCTTGCACAACTCTCTTGATTACTACAATAGTCTCAAGCTCTCAAGTGCTTGCAACACTCTTTGCAACTCTCTTGGATCTTGCAGCTGTCTATTTCTGTCTAGCTTCCCTAAGCCTTGCAAGTGATATCTTTCTTATCTTGTGTCTTTGAGAATCTTGGGATTTCTCACATCCCTTGTTTACACGTTTATCTATCTCTTTTATTCATCTATTTTAGTATCTATTGCTTTCTCTATCTATCTACCTAGCTTTTTGTGGAGATGGGAACACTGAAAAGAGGGTTTGACTAAGACAAACCCCTAAACAACCCCAACATTTTTTCCTTAATCTTATGTGTGCAGGTATTGAAGATATTTACTTGTTTGAGGCCTCATTTATTAGGTTGTGAAAATTCTCTTCCTCTCAATTCTCTCACTTCATCATCTATATTTCACTTAGTTTACTTTACTTTATTTCAATTTAGTTATATTGTGTTATTTTCCCACATTCTAGAAGTTCTTAGTAATCAAACCATTAGTAGTCACTTTTTAGTTTTCTATGATATTCTCACTTTTTCAGTCTGTATGAAATGCTAGCGCACCTCTAGGACTCTAGTGCACTACCCTGGTGTCCGTATATCATGTTGTCATCCTTGGCCAAAAACTTGTTATTCTCTCTAAAATATGTCTATGACCTACTCATTCTAATTCTGAAACTCTCGCTTTGTTCCTTGAGGTAGTTTGAGGTAGTTTAGGGTAGTTCATTCCTTAGGACTCTCCGAGAATAAAGAGACTTGTGAGTAGTGAATCCCCCTTCTCTACATTTTGGTGAGCTGACATGAATACTCCTTCCAAAAAAAAGCCAAATCAAATATTTATCCTTCAAGAATTTGTTTTTTTGATCATTGCCCTGAACCCCATTCTATGCTGTCAATAGTGATATACACTAGCCTTCAGCCTTCTTTTCTATATTTCTATTTAAAAATTTAATTTCTATATTTATTCCTTCTATCTCTTACTATATTTGTTAAGAAACTTCAAGAATTTCTCTTACAAGTGTGGGAAAGTGAGTTCTTTTCTCCTTGTTATTTTTTGTTGACTCCTCTCCTAAAATTCCTTCTACTTGTATAAGGATATTTTGGTGCAAGAGGATGAAATTATTGATACTTTTCTTAATATTACTCTATCTCATATTCATTCTAATGCACTCTCTTCTAGACATGATGCATTGGCGAATGATGAATCCCTTCTCACATTGGATCCTCCAAGGATATATGTTGAGCATATTTCTTCAAACAATTCCTCCATTAGTTGTGATGAATTTGTAAATATAATATATGTATGTGCCACCCCACGAAGGCCTAATAGACTCATCATTTATCTGAATCCGAATAGTCCTTCTCCTAAAAGGATTTGTTTTATTAATGGTGTTCCATTTAATAGTGATTCTCCTAATTTTTCTAAGGCTCCATCTTATAGAGTGGTAGCCCATACTTATAGTACTAGAAGGAATAAAGTAAATGCTGATCAACCTACTTCTTTATCACCTTCTCAACCAAGCCTTCCTCAAGCACCTAAACCTACAAATGAAGCACCTAGTGATTATGATCTTGTTGAGAAACTCTGTGTTACTCTGGCCAAGATATCACTCTAAGATATTCTTTAGTCTGTGTAGGTTTATCAAGGTATGCTTTAGGAAGCCTTGTAAAAGATTCTCTTATGTTCTTCTGCTAGGCCGACAAATGTTAATGCATTGATAGGTCATATTCATGTAGATTCGTCAAATATTACATTCTATTTAGAAGAACTGCCACCTCTGAAAGTGCAAAAGGAAGTAGTTCCTTTGATGATAATAGTCAACATTAATAATATTGGTATTAGGCGATACTCTCATTGACACCTATTCAGCTCTCAATGAATGTAGCATTTATCTATTGTTAAAATTAAAATTGATTTATCTTTTCTTGATACTTATTCATATGCATTCATGGGTTTGATAGTAATGGAGTCCAACCAAGCCCTAGGCATGATAGTCTTTCCTTTGAGGTTGGGGCCTATTCTTTGTACCCACCCTTGTATATGTTATGTTAGAAAAGTTACCATATAACCTTCTTCTTGATAGACCATTGATTCACGCTATGGGTGTAGTCTCATATACCTTGCATAAATCTATTAAGTTTATGCATAATAATCAAGTAGTCACAACCATGGCTAACCCTGATGTTGTACACTTATATGAGATGGCACTTGCTGGTTAGGCTTTGATAATAGCTACTCTTAAAAATATTATCTCTTTAAACCGATATTGATTCTACTAAAACCAAGAAAGTGGTAGAAGATGCTTAGACACCTAAATTTGGACATGAACATCCAAATTTATCCCCTTTCATCTAAACATCCCCTTATCTGCATTAATTAAGTAATATCGCTATTATTTAATTAATATCCTCTAAAGTTCTTCTAATCCCTAAGGAATCTAGTTAAATAATTAAATACCTTCCCCTTTTCATCAAATGAATTAAATAAATATGACATTTATTTAATTCCTCATATATAATCACATCCTCCATCATTTTTTGTTTAATCCTAATCCATCTTCTAATCTCATGATTAGGATGTGTCACATCCTCCAACTTTTGCAAGTTGGCCTCTAATCCCTCTTAGCCACCTAACCCTCCTCTAATCCTTCATTAGCTAGCCTAATCAACCTGTCAAGGAATTTTTAATTCCTTTTATCCTTCCAAGGAATATTAAATTCCTTTTTCTCTTCCCTATGTGATCTTTGACTTGTCACATCAAGTCACATGTCACACCCTTCATAATATCCCACTTGCCTTTAACATGTCATTAATTATTCTAATCAAGTACTTGCTGGCCTTAATCACCCAATTGGGTCATCTCTAATCCCCATATCATTTATGGAATACGTGTAGTCAACTCTATTAAGTGCTTTCTCTTTTTGAACAAGGCATCTCCATTCCCTATGTGAATTTTTAATTCACATTTAATCTCCCAATGCATTTAAAGGAATTTTAAATTCTTTCCCTCATCCCTATGAGAATATTTGAGAAATTTTTAATTCCCACATGTCCTCTCACCCACATGGGGACAAGTACCTCCTTTATGAGGAGATCTTGTCCCAATCCCAAGGTACTATGTACCATCTCCATGTCATGTACTATCCTTCCACCTCATGTACACATCACCCTTTTTAAGCCATATCACATGCCACATGTCAAGATGTGAGGGCTTGTGGGTTCTCAACTCACTTTATCCCTACATCTTGATCTTGGTGGCTCAATCTGACCATCCATTTCCCTAGAGATTTCCAAAATCTCTATAAATACCCTCTTTTCTCTCATTTTGGAGGAGATCATGCATTGTAGCCAAACTCTTGCAAAATTTCCCTAGAATCCATATTAGCCCATTTTCATGTTTGCACCCACTTGCATCCATCTTCATACCATCATCTAGCTTGCATCTCTTGCCATCCAAGGAGCATACAACACCAAAGATCGAAGGGCCAACCAAAGGATCGATTCGAACAAAGGTAAAAGGTTCCATTTGTTGTCTTTATTTTGTGTTGAATCCAACTAGGCTAATCTTGAGGTGTAGGTTGTTTTTAGTGTTATTTTTCTCTTTTGATTGTTGCTCATCTTCTAGCATATAGATTCGACCTATCACGAAGAGAGCATTAGGGAGGAGAAAAAGATAACAGAGGATGTCCCTAAAGATGAAGGCAAGGTCCAATAACAAGAGCAACATGATAAGGCATCTTTTGCAGAACAAAAGCATGCTCCCTCATGGTTGGAGCAACAATTAAGAAGACAAATCCATGGTAGTACGAGACCTGAGGGATCATTTTGAAGAAATTATGACATGTGTAGGACAAAATCCCAAGGAGAGGAAAAAGAAAAAAGTATGGTCACACATCACAACTGATAGCTCAAGCTCTCACATGGTGAGCATGGATACTCCAATGATGGGTAATGATGTTGCCACCATTCAACCTTTTGAATATTAGGTTACATCCATAAACATTGGACAAAAAAATAGAGCATAAAAGATTGATGAGTTCTAGGGGTTAGTGTTTAGTATTCTAAATCAAATGGACAAGGATTAGCCTACCAAGAATGAATTGAACGCATAGGTGGTAGAATTGACCACTTTCATCCAATAATTATTTACCTCCTATGAGGAAGTTCTTGCTGAAACTCCCACCCCTACTATTTTGTCTAAGGAAGAAGTAATTAAGGTGGAGCGTATGAGAAGTTGGACTAAGTCCACTTTTGATTGGATCAACCACATAGCTGCTACTGGGGATAAAGTTATAGATGTTGGGGTAGAAATGCACATTCACTTCCAAATTTTGAGGATGGAAGTAAACAAGGAAATTGAAGAGTGTAAGGATTTCCTGGGGTACTATGATATAACTTGTCCAAAGCTACATTATATCATAAAGTTTCATGCATAAATTTTGGAGCAAGAGTAGATTTTGACCAAGGATGAACTGAATGAGACTGAGGTGTGATTATTCACCATCTAATTTAGAAGATAAGTCCTCGCCAAGGTGCTAGAAGAATTGTAGTTGATTGATGAAAGAATCACTAATTTGATGTTAGAATGTGATTCAATTTTAGAGATTCAGGTTGGAGCATAAATGTTTGTAGCAAAGTTAGACGCTGGAGCAATCAGGAAAGCATAGAGTACATGAATAGAGAAAGGAGCTGCAGATAATTTAGATGAAGATTTATTGGATTTTGCTGCACGCATTTACAAGGTCAGAGCAATTGATTTAGAGAAGAAATTCATATGCGGACCTGCACATAGAGCTAATGGAGGATTGTAAATTAATCACAAGTAATAGAGCTCATCTACCCCCTCAACAACAACTTTCCAAGGCCTTAGTTGATTTTTTAAAATATGCTATAAAAGAGAAGAAAGATGGAAATATTTTAATACAAGACAAATATTTGTAATTTCCAGCTACAAGACAAAAGTTGTTACCTCAAAGTGCATGCACCCATTTTTTTGGGATTTGTAGAATATTTCTTGCATATAAAATAGGATAGGGATATTTTACATTCTCCTAGGTTCACATGTGAACATATTTTATATTAGAGAATATTAAATGTATTTGATGTATCTAAAACCTTATGGGACATTAAATCCAGGCCATTGAATAGGATTTAATCTTGGTCATTGGTTTGCATTGTAAAATCTATAAATATTATCCCCCTCTCATTTGCGAGGGACAAAGAAGAATTGTTGTACAAGGAATTTGGAAGAAATACAAGTGAATGCATTGAAGTGTTGGTGATTTCCTTGTGTTCTTTGGATGTATGCATGATTCTATCTTCTAGTTTTCATTTTCTACATTGTTAGTTTATGCTCGGTTTCATTAATGATAAAGTGTTCAGATATTTGATGAAATTCCTACTCATACCTTTTATAATTTTCTGATTGTAAGTTACTTTGTAAGGTTAGTCTGAGCTAGTTTCATGTACTCAAGTTCAACTGTGTATGTTTATGCACCTGTGTATGAATGCTATAGTTTAAAAATCTGAAGATCACCTTTGAAGATCACACTTTCTCTATGATACTATAGGTTAATCTTGGTTAAGCAAAGATAAGTCTTGGGAGTTTGTCTATCTAAAACATCAACCGTTGATGCAGTTGTCCCTAGTTTTCAGACTTAGGACTTCTCTTGAACCCTTAGCCTTTTGATATTTCTTTATAAATCTGCTAGTATATGATTCCAACATCACTACACTTGTATATTTGATGATAGATGACTATTTTTAGACTATTGTTCTAAAATTACAACAAGGGTTTTGACTAGTCTCAGACTTCTCTAAAACCTCATTATAGTCCCATAAGCTTCCAACCTTTGTAACCATAAATTCCCCTTGTGATTATTAGCGAATCACATCACTATTGAGTTTTTTTTTGCATTGTCAAGACTTGACATTTAAGAACTTGGGGTTATTTTCTAAAGTTTTTTGAAGAGAGTCACCTTTCAAGAGAGATAGAGAACTTACGTTTTATCTATGTTGTGTGGTGCTAAAACACTCATAAACACAATGATTTTGGAGATGACACATGGAAGTCTTGGGAACCCAAATTTCTCTTCTATAAATTGGTGATGCTTTAGTAGATTCTAGTGGTGACAAGTTGAAGATTGTTTGTATATTGTTATGCTACCATAATTTCTCCAAATTATCGTTGTAGTGTGAAGGATTCAGAGCATTTCTCTAATATTATACTGTTATAGTTTGTGTTGATGCTAGTACAATTTGAGCTGCATGATTTAAAGTGTGGGTTTTTTCTTGAAAGGGTTTTCCCACGAAACACAATGTCAAGGTTTGTATTATCTTATTTTTTTGTATTTTAAATATGCATCTTTTGGTACCTATATTAGTATAAGGTGTTTAAACTAATATTTTTGTAACTCTCCCCTAATTAGATTAGTGTAGGATTTTTCTTCCACTACCAAGCTTTCCTTTCAATTCATATCAAAGCATGGTTAACTTTGATTTTTTTGTTAGGTTTGAAGGGTTTTTGGAGCTAATATTTGTTTTAGTGGGATTTTTGTAGAAGGGTGTTTCATGAAATTGTTGCAAGAAAAATATGGAAAGAACATCTAGAAGAATTGATATGGAGAAGTTCAATGAAAAAAAATTGAACTATGAAATTTAAAATGTATGATATACTCATATACAAAGATCTATGGGCTGCAATATCTAGAAAAAAACCAAAAATCACAACCTAGGAAGATCGAGATCTAATGGATCAGAAAGAAAAAGTTTTGATCATAATCTCTTTAGCTAATTTCATCCTCCTAAATTTGTATGAAGAGAAAAATGCTAAATCTCTTTGGAAGAGACTTGAATATGTTTATCAAGCTAAATCCCTGGTAAATAAGTTATTCCTGAGAAATAAATTATATTCTCTAAAGATAAAAGATGAAAGATCCATAGTAGATCACCTGAATACATTCAATATGTTGATGGCTCAACTAGGTTTGGTTGGAGATAAGATTGAAGAATAGGATCATTTCATGTTCCCATTGTGTTATTTTCCAGACTCATGGGATCACCTCATAATGGCCATTGGAAGCACTACCACTAGTTTCATTATGGATGAGGTGTTTTCTTTGCTATTGTCTGAAGAGATGTGAAGAAAGTATTTTGAGATTGCGAAGGAGGTGCTTGTTGTTCATATAAGATTGAAGGAGAAAGGTGCAAGAAGAGGGACAAGAAGGAAAAATCAGAATCTTTAGGGAGATCTAAGTCTCCTAGAAAGTCCAAGGATTTTTTTGGAATTTCAACAAATCAAGTCATTTTAGAAAAGAGTGTAAGGAAGAGAAGGAGAAGAAAGGAAGACACAATTTCTCAAATTTCAACTTTGATAAATCATTTTAGGATGAAACACATGCATTTGTTTTAGCCTTGGTAACCCATGCATAAGAAGAAGTACGATTGATAGATTCAAGTGCTTCTTTCCACATGACCTCACACAAAGGTTGATTCTCAAAGTATGAGTAAAATGGTGGGAAGGTGTACCTGGGTGATCAATCACTTGAAGATCATTGGATGTGGAAGAGTCAAAATTATATTCCTCGATGGAATAGTGAAAGGGATTGATGGTGTCTTGCATATCATAGGTTTGGCATGAAACTTGCTTTCTGTGAGTAAATTGAATGATTCAAAAGTGCAAGTTGTTTTCTCAAGTGGAGGATGCAAGATGAAAAGAGGAGCTATGGTGTTGGCTAAGGGTGTTTAGATTCAAACCTTGTACAATTTTGATGCATGCACAATTCAGTGTAATAGTTCTTCTAATACATCAAAGAAGAGAGCTTTGGTTTCTTCATCCTCACTATTAGATTGTGTAGAGAAGAAGTAAGTAGCAACTACATTTGATTATCATGCATTTTGGGTACCTATGGATGCTCATTCCTTGGAAATGAAGCTTCCTAAAGAGAAGAAAATATTATGGCACTAACAACTCAGTCACATCAGTGAGAAGGGTGTTAGAGCCTTTAAAAATAAGAGCCTTGTTGAAGGCCTTGATGATTGTAATCTCAAGTTTGAATTTTGCAAGCATTACTGATGCAAACCCAGGGTGGAGATCAACTTCAAATGACAAATACAAGATGATCAACCCAAAATCCAACACAAATCAAAAGAACTTCACAAATCCACCTGTCAGGTACATTTTTTCTACCAGTAGTGCCAAACAACTTCAAGGGAATTTTCACCCAACTTTCCCAAAAGACTTGTCAATTAAATGATAGATTTATACATCCATTAAGGACTTACACAACATACTTCAAGATCAAATATAACTCCTTTGTACCAATTTAGACTTTCGATACACTCACCATGGGAAAATCAAGGAAAAGAGGTCAATTTAACAAAGTACCATTCAAAATAATCCAATCAATTGAAACCCTGGGGGAAGAAAATTAAATGGCCCAAAACCATAGAATCCACCACTAGTTTGCACATGTATGGTCAGAAACACTCCCAACTCAAAAAACCTCCTTTTCTAATGCAAAAACAAGGGTTTTGTTAAAATATTCATTCCCAGGATTGAATAAACAAATCAATGGTCCAAAAAAATTTCAAATGGTCTTCCTTGACATTTTAAATTCTTACAAACCCAGCTTCATCAACATTTCATTGAAAAGCACTTCAAAACCATCACTTTTCAAGGGAAAAATTGCATTTCCAGCCCTAGGGCATCACACAATCACCAAAAGAATGATTTATTCTAAAATAAAATGCATTGAGAAATCTAGAATAATAAATTTTTCACGAATCCATGAAGTTATAGGATAAAATAGTGGGTGGATTGGTCAAAAACTCATTATTTTTCTTTCAAACCCTTCATAAAATGAAAAAACAAGGTATATACACTATATTTTTTGATTTTTTCTTACAAAATAGAAGATTAGAACTCAAAACCAAGTGAAGATAAAATAAATATCATAAAAATTCAACCTATACAGATTTAAAAGCATGATTGGGTCTATATAGTTCGTAAAACAACAAACAATTTTGAAAAATAGTGAAAAAACTCAGAAAATGCACCAAAAAAAGTGGTATTCTTATTGTGTGAGTTTATTACACCTTCAACCACCTTTATTCAAGAATTGGAAGGCATATTATAACATTTTAAAGCCATAACCACCTTCAAACCAACCAAATTGCACCTAATTACCCTTTAAATGGCTCTAATTTTGCAAATCAACACAAATTTGACAACATTTGCAACATTTTGCATTTTTGAAATTATTGAAATTTTAAGACTATAAATACCTTTAGACACCTTAAATATGGCCATTTAGACCTTACTTAACCCTTATTAATAATTCTAGACTTGGAAACAAAAAAATCCCTTCATTTACCCAATTTGACATCTTTGACAATTTTGACAATTTTTTCAAGTTTTCACACATTTTGCAATGTCTTCATGGAACAAAGATGAAATCACCTTAAAATGACCTTTTAAACCTTTTGAAATCATATTATTGAAACCACAAGGTGTTGGTACTCCTGCACCATACACCCCACCAAGAGAAAGACCCTTGTCCCAAGTGGTAGAATATGCTCCAAGTCTTGACCCTACTGCTCCATGCTTCTTCAGTGGTGTTTTTTTCCTTCTTGACCTTGGATCATGCTTTGATGTTGTTCTAAACCTCATACCTGCACAAAAAAAATCCATATCAAGAAACAAATCTTCTTTTTCTTTTTTTTCATTGATGGACTTACAACTTCCCTGACTTCTATACATGCTCTACCCTGTAATTAGATTTGAAGCCTTTGAATGATGGTGCATTTTCTTCACTATTCTCAGTCCTTTCTCACCTTTATCAACACTCACCCAAGCATTAAAAACTCTTTCTACTGACATATCAGCAACATTCACATTCTTTGTAACAATACTCCCAACAATAGGACATGTAATAGTCCCAACAATGATTACACCTTGCTCAATGAACTTCTCCTTAAGTATGCCACCCTATTTCTCATACATCCCTATAGATTTGCTAGCATTTACTGTGTTAAAATCAGAATTAGGCATGATTTTTTCTACTGTCCTTTGCAAAAATAGATTGTTCATTTCCTTAACACCATTTGAAGGTATTCTAATCACCGTCCTAACACTATTACCCTGCTGCAAATCAAAGAATGTACTGTCCCTTTTGTCTTCAATCCTTAATGGCTCCTTCCTACCAAACATAATGACTTTTGAATTACCTTTGATCTGCCCTCTTTCTTGCAAAGGAGTTAACTTATAGCTTTGATCATTCTTCCATATTGTGTAAGTATTGGCCCAACAATCATACATAGACCTCCTATCATATTGCCATGGTCTTCCTAAGAGAAGATGACAAGAATACATAGGAAATATGTCACATAAGACTCTATCTTTGTACTCCCTAATTTGGAAATCTACATAAGCTTGCTCATTCACTACTAGAGTTTGACTATCATTCACCCTAGAAACCTTGTAGGGTGCTACATGTTGTATTCTTTCTAGACTTAACTTATCTACCATCTTCCTAGACACCATGTTATCTTGAGAACCTAAATCAATAACTTGACACACTTTACCTTTGCATTTACAAGAATTTTTGAATAGGATCCTCCTTTGACTCATATCTTCTTCCTTTGGTGTTTGTAGCAATGTTCTCATCATGAGTACCTCTCCAACTTCTGGATCTGCAGGCCTACTTGGACTTGTAGTAGAACTTCCACACTCTTGCTCTTGAATCAATTGTGTTCTCCTTTCAGTTTTCCTATCACCACTTGAAGTTGCACCTTGATTTTGAAGACACTTGAAGAAGAAGTGCCCAAATTCATTACATTTGTAACATCTTCCAGAGAACTCATTGAAATCCCTCTTTGTTCTAAAACTTGTCCTTCCACCTCTTGATTTAGGAGCTTTTTCCTTATTTTTATTAGCCTCTTCATGTTCTTCCTTGAATTTCCTTGAACTTCTACCTCTATTCACACCACCTCTGCCCCTTGCTTGTCTCTCTTATCCCCTTTTGATTCTATCTTCTACCATCATTGCCATTTGAAAGAATTCCTCAACTATCTTAGGTGGATTGAGGTTGGTCTCATCTCTTATATTCAGCCTCAAACCACTCAAGTACCTAGCCACTCTTTCCACTTCATCCTCATTGTGACCTATTATTATGCACAATCTAAAAAAACTCTTTAGTGTAAGTCAGCACATTCATTTCTCTTTGTTTCAACTCTTGCAATTTCATGAAATTTTGAATAGCATAATCTGCTAGTAAGAATTGAGCGTTAACTTTTTCTACCATTCTATCCCAAGAACATATTTTAGACTTACCTTTCTTAACTTTGTCCTCTTGCAAAAAATCCATCAGGTGAGAGATGGTCCTTTCAACTTTGTCTTTGCATACTTAACCTTCTTGCTATCATCAATGTCTTCAAATTCAAAAAGTTATCCAAAGCATCAATCCATGCTAAAAATTCTTCACTATCCATCTTACCTCCATACATGGGCACATAAAATTTTCCCTTAGGATTCTTGTCACCCTTTACTACCTTTAGCATCCTAAGCATTCTTCTTTCACCAGGATCTAGTTCATCTTCTTCATTTGGAACTAGAGGATCCCCTTTAGCCTCTTCATCACTTTTCTCTTCATCTACAACTCCTCTCCTTTGATTCTTCTCTAAAGAAACTATCCTTGCTATAGTAGCATCTTGAGATTCTTTGCATAGCCTCTCCTTCCTTGCCCATTTCTCCTTCAACTCTTGTATAAATATTTATCCATTGCACTAGCCTTTGGAGGCATCCTTCACAACCTACAAAATCAAACAACCAACAACAAGATCTTGTGCCTGATGCTCTGATACAAATTTCATGCAAAACCATGGTGGAGATCAACTTAAAATGACAAATACAAGATGATCAACCCAAAATCCAATGCAAATTCAAAAGAACTTCACAAATCCACTTGTCAGGTACATTCTTTCTACTAGTAGGGTATGTGCAGGATCATCATGGAAAAAAAAGGCCCTTAAGTTGGCAAAAATTGAGAAAAATCAGGTGTTAGGCAACTTGACATAAAAATTTGAATAAGTTATCTATATTATTTCAAAAATATGTAAGAATAGAATCTATAGAAAATTGAATTTAGTTTCTAAACTACTAGGTTTATTTAAAATAAATAAAATATATTTGATGAAAATTTGAAATTTGATGGAGTAGTACTTAAATTTTAGGGAAAAATAAGAAGTAGGTGTTTGTCATACCACCCTAACCATAATCAAATGATAATATTTTTATAATATTTTATATATAGAGTAAGAGGGACTCATAATTCATATGTGATCTGCATATTTTTTGTAATTTTTTTTTTTTTCTAAGTAAAATAATTAATTATAGTTTTTTTATTACAACTTTTAAAAAAATATAAAACTCATGTCGTGCAACAACTTGGTCAAAAAGAGCTTCATGAAATTTAATTTTTTTTCCTTTTTTTAATCTATAATTATGTAAAGCATAGAATGTGGTAGCATTTTTTTAGATAAAAATGTGATACCATTGAAAATTTATAGATGTTTTCTGACCTATCGTCGAGGGACTTTTAGTCGTAATTCTAATAGAAAATGAATAATAATTATTTATTAAGAATTAAAAATTAAAGCATAATTTATATATTGGTGGAGGCGAGGGAGATCTCCTCTAAAACCCACTTTTGTTTCATCAATTTTGGGTTAAAAAAGTGGATTAGCCACATACCTACAAAATACCATAATATTGCCACTTTTTGGCCATGTGATCCTACATACCTAGTAGTTCAAACAGCTTCAAGGGAATTTTCACCCAACTTTCCCAAAATACTTGTCAATTAAATTATGGATTTAGACATCCATTAAGGACTTACACAACATACTTCAAGATCAAATATAACTCCTTTGGATGAGTTTAGACTTCCAATACACTCACCATGGGAAAATCAAGGAAAAGAGGTCAATTTAACAAAGGAAGTACCCTTCAAACTTATCGAATCACCTTGAAACCTTGGGAAAGAAAATTAAATGGCCCAAAACCACAAAATAAACCACTAGTTTTCCCTTGTATGGTCAGAAACACTCCCAACTCAAAAAACCTCCTTTTATAATGCCAAAACAAGGGTTTTGTCAAAATCTTCATTCCTAGGCTTGAATAAAAAAATAAATGGTCCAAACACCTTTCATAGGGTCTTCCTTGAAATTTTAAATGCTTACAAACTCAACTTCGTCAACATTTCATTGAAAAGCACTTCAAAACCATCACTTTTCAAGGGAAAATTACATTTCTAACCCTAGGGCATCACACAATCACCACAAGAATGCTTTATTCTGATATAAAATGCATTGATAAATATAGAAAAATAAATTTTGTACCAATACACTGAGTTACAGGAGAAAACAGTGGGTGGATTGGTCAAAAACTCATTATTTTGTTTTCAAACCCTTCACAAAAGGAAAAAATAGGGTATACACTGTATTTTTTGAATTTCTCTTACAAAACAGAAGATTAAAACTCCAAACCAAGTTCAGATCAAATAAAACTCATAAAAATTCAACCTCTAAATATTTCAAAGAATTATTGGGTCTGTACAGTCCGTACAACAACAAACAATTTTGAAAAATAGTGAAAAAACTCAGAAAATGCACCAAAAAATGTGGTATTCTTATTGTGTGAGTTTATTACACCTTCAAAAACCTCGATTCAAGCCTTAGAAGGCCTATTATAACATTTAAAATCCATAACCACCTCCAAACCAGCCAACTTGCACCTAATTACCCTTTAAATGACTCTAATTTTACAAATCAACACAAATTTGACAACATTTGCAACATTTTGCATTTTTGCAATTATTGAACTTTTAAGACTCTAAATACCTTTAGAAACCTGAAATATGGTCATTTAGACCTTATTTAACCCTTATTAATACTTCTAGACTCAAAAACAACAAAATCCCTTCATTTACCCAATTTGACATCTTTGACAATTTTGACAATTTTTTCAAGTTTTCACACATTTTGTAATGTCTTCATGGAAAAAAGATGAAATCACCTTCAAATGACCTTTTAAACCTTTTTAAATCCTATTATTGACACCACAAGGTGTTGGTGCTCTTGCACCAATGCATGGGTAAGTGTAAGAATTTGGGTCTACTTTTAGGGGAAGTGTCATTTTTCAACATTAAAATAGGTACCCATTTTAGAATAGGTACTCATTTTAAAGTGGGTACCCATTCCAAAAAAATGAAACTCTCAATCTACAAACAATTATCTACACAATGAAAAATAAAATTCAAAAAATGATTAGTTTAGGTAAAATTATTGTGTTTGTACATGATGGTTTTTAAAAACAACAGTTAGGGCCAGCAAAAAAATAATTATATATATTTAAAAAAATTATAAAAAATATCTTTATCAATATTTAGTATAATACATATCTTTCCCCAAAATGAATTAGAAAAATACTTTCATTTAGGTCACATTATGGTGTCCGTACACGTGCATGGTATGATCCTAAAAAAGTTAGTTACTTTTATAAGATGGTTTTATACATGCCTATTAAAAAATATTTTGTATCATCTCGGTATTAGAATAAATTGACATATTTGAAAACTAGACTCAAAATAATAAATTTCATATTATTTGACTTTTTTAGGATTCAATGTGTAAGTGCTTCAAATTTTCAGTCCAATTGTGAGAAATTTTGAAAATTGGGAAAAACACTTACGCTTTTTGAACATTTTATGGGCCCAACTTCTTGCACTTACCCACATATATGGAAAATGACACTATGTTTCCTTT
This sequence comes from Sequoia sempervirens, assembly GCA_007258455.2. Lineage (NCBI taxonomy): Eukaryota > Viridiplantae > Streptophyta > Pinopsida > Cupressales > Cupressaceae > Sequoia > Sequoia sempervirens. The sequence goes on from VDFB02333599.1 coordinate 54,725, forward strand.
TATTCTAATTCTCATAAGTCTTCTAGTGTTTTGGACTATGTTCATGTAGATGTGTTTGGTCTTGTGAATGTTCCTTCATTATCAAAATCTATACATTTTGTTT
>VDFB02333600.1:0-154515 GCA_007258455.2 Sequoia sempervirens
TTTTCATTCTCACTATTGCATGATTCCTCCCATCACCTACCTTGGCTCATTCTTGCCTTACACTTTGTGGATACAAGTAGTTGTTAGCCGTGTCCCCATAATGCATTTGTCTTTGTCTCTTAACTATGTTATTCATTTTTTGCTTATATTATTTAAGATTGAGAAACCAATAACTCGGTTAATGGTTGACTTACATTTGCATTATTAGCTCCTTTTTCTTTTCTTTTGTTCTATGTACGTACCATGTTCCCCTGTAATGTGTGTTTGATGTTCTCTCTCTTTGTACACTTCTTGTATTTGTACCTCTAGTCTTCTATATGTCGTACATTTCCTTTTTCACTATGATTTTTTGTTTTCCTTTTGGGGATGACGCAAAGCGTTGAGATGCCCTATGTCTCTTCCATGTTGACCCAAAAAGTCCTTTCTTTTTCGATTTTTTTTTTGTGTTCTCCTTCTGGGGATGACGCAAAAGTGTAGAGACACCCTATGTCTCTTCCATGTTGACCCAAAAGGTCCTTTACTTTCTTTTTCACTTCTTGTGTTTTTCCTTTTAGGGATGACACAAAGCATTGAGACTGCAATGTATCCTTCATTTTGACCCAAAAGCTTTTCCTTTCTTTTTCCTTTTCGCTTTTTTTTTCCTTTTGGGGACGATGCAAAGCGTCGAGACCACAATGTCTCTTCCATGTTGACCCAAAATGGATTTTATCTTTCTTTTGTTTTCAATCTCTTTGTGTCATTCTTCCAATTCTATGTGCTTTGGGGAATGATGACAGTTATAAGCTCTTTCATAAAAACATTGCAGAAACGAACATACTGACCCCAAATCCATAGATCCATTATGTGTTTGGTGTGTTCTTTTTTGGGGGGAAACTCCCTTTTCTTTTGTTCTCTTTTTCTTTTACATGATGTAGCCTTCTTTGGAAACATATAACTTGGCATAGGAGCTTTCCAAGCTGGCTCTCATGCCCTATTTTTTTTTTTGCAATTTTCCTTCACTACTTTAAAGCAGTTACTCATAGAACGGTGTGTAGCAATTCCTTTAAAGTGGGGGGCATATGTTGGCATCATTTCATTTGCATTTTTGGTTCTTAGTGTAGCATTGCCACTTCATACAATGCGTTCGTCACTTTGTGGATGACATTGGGTGTGATGTCCTTCATAAGTGTGATCTATCTTAACATATTACATTCCTCTTAGTGGCCTGATGTGATGCACTGCATCCCCTAAGTTGTGAATATTTTATTCTTTGATTGGTCCTCTCTTGGAGAAATTAGACACAATGTTCCCTAAGTGATACACCTTGAATGAACTTAACAAGGCTCCTTTGAACTTTCTTTTTGCATTTTACATATTTTCCACCTTGCATAACGCAACTTGCATGCCTGTGGTACCTTCCTCTTTGTTCATGAGTTATAAGCATATGAAGCTTTGCTTGTCTCATGAAGCATGAACCAATATTTTCCCTTGTGGCACCTTGTTAAAGTTATCAGGAGGTATAACTTTGATATGGTTGAGTGAGAAGCCCATTCAGTGGCATGACTTTCCCCATAGCCACCTATGTGTTTGTGAGTGCATACCAACTAGCGTATGCACTTCACCTTTTGAGTTTTCTCACCCGACGGACCACCATGAGTTCTATTGCCCCAGAGTGAGTATGCATTCTCTTTTTCTCACAAACAACCTAGATCTAATCCACAACTAGTTGGATAGATGATTGAAGCTTCATCTGATATTTCTTTCTCTTTGAACATGTGTGTTCCTTTGTTCTTATGTTTAGTTTGCCACAATATCTTCATCTTGGGAGCTTAACCATCCCCCTTGATTGTTGTCATTCCATCTTCCTAACATAAGTGCATTAGGAACTCCTTCTCGATATGCATGGCTACTTTAGTGTGAATTTGAAGCAAGTTCATCCTCTCACTAAAGTGGGGGCTAAATGTACTGTAGAAAAATGGCCCCTAGACATTTTCATGGTCTTTTAGGACTTTCTTCATGATGCTTGGTCTATTTTTCTTTTATTTAATGCTTGCATTATGGCTTAAACATTCACATTAGGTCCTTAAAATTCAAATTATGGCGTCTTGTGAAGGTGTTGTGAAGTGTTGTAAAACATTTCTACACTTTTCTAGACTTTATTCATTACAATTCACCTAAAAATCACCTTTTCATCACTTATCAAGTCCTATTTTGAAGTGTTGTAAAGTCTTGTAACAAGATTTCATGCTTTTCTAGGCTTAATTTAACTATTTACACCTTTCTTGTGCTTTATTTGACCCCTTTATGCACTCATAAGGCTTAATTAAGTGTGTTTTTTAATGTAAGCCTGACAAACAACATTAAATGCAAGATAATTCCTGACACCCACTTTCAAGTTCAAGGTGGGACCCATTCGCCATGGGTGGTGAATGAGTCCCTCTTGGCTCAAAATTTAAAATATTTCAAATTTTCTTTCGGGTTTTTATTTAAAATCACCTTATGTCGACCTGTGATGAGGTATCATCAGGTTACTAAGGCACAAGTGTGTATAAATATGTGTTTTTCTCCTCATTTTACATCTCCTAACTCATCAAAGCAATCTTTTCATTCACTAAGCATTCAATTAGCATTTGAGCACTTTACATCTTTCAATCAAGCATCAATCAAGTATCTTGGAGCAGCCATTGATATATCTTCAGATTTTCTTCAATAAGGGTTTGGTAAGTTGATAGCATTTGCATGTTATTTTTTTATCATTCTCTTCAATTTCATTATTTCATTAAGGGTTTGATTACCAAAGTGGGATTTGACCAAGGCAAATCCCTAAAACCTAACCCTTAACCATTTTTCCCTTTTTGCATGTGTGTTTGCAAACTTGTGTATGTAGATTTATCAAGCATTTAGGTGTTGAAAAGTGGTAAAAAAGTCAACAAAGTGTTTCAAGTCAACTATAACCTATTTCAAGCTTGGAGAAGACATTCTGTCTGTTTTCTGTAGATTTGACTCCGTCAACTCAATAAGCAAACAACCTTAGATCTGGTGCTACAAAATTGGTCCCTGATTTCACATAATTTTGGGAGTGGACTGATTCACCATCAGTGGCGAATGAGTCCCACCTTAAGGCTAGAAATCCAGATTTTGTCAGATTTCGGATCCCAACACTCAAAAACCAATTTCCAGAAGTTTTCATCAAAAGCAAGACTAATTTGCCATCAATGGAAAATGAGTCCCACTGGCGATTTTCAGTGATTTCTATCAGCATTTAGAACACTCCAGAATCTTCATCAGACTTCCAGGTGCACTCTGATTCAACCTTCTTCATTTATGTTTTGCATTTGTTCATGTTTAGTTCATGTTTGCATATCCCATTGTGTTTTCCAACATTGCATAATTCTTAGGTTTTGCATTCAAAATCAGTCAATTACTTAGCTTAGTTGCATTTAGATCATCTCATTTAGCCTTAATAACATCATACTTATCTTAATTTGAGTGAACTACCTAGACTTTTGGTGGGGTTTATCTCTCTCCTTTTAGGTGAAATATCCTAAGAGTGCAAGAGTAGCCTATAAATCCCTACCCAAAAATCTACGGTTCATGTATATATATGCATTCATACATACATACATACATATATATAATGTGTGTGTATGTATGTATGTATCTATGTATTCATATATGTATATGTTTTCATATATATTTATATATATGTATGTATATATATAAATATACATACATATATAGATATACATTGTTGTGTATATATACATTCATACATACATGCATACATGTATACATACATATATATAAATGCCAATGTTAATCTCTTGTATGATATACATATGTTTTCCATGAATCTATAAATATATGGGGTTTCACAACTGTGTTGTTCATATTGGGTTTCTCATTTACTCTGTAAGCCATGGAATGCAAATATGTTGTATGCGATGTCAACGTTTCTCACAATAAATTGTAACTCAATATCTGGGGTTTCAACTTACCCTATTTATGAATTTCAAGACATTTTAGTTCAATTTCATGGTTTTTTTTTAATTCTATATGCCAGGGAATATATATCAGTTCTATGCACTGTCAATGTTTCTCACCCACCACCATGTAACTCAGTGTTTGGGGTTTCAACTTGCACTATTTATGGATGTCAATGCATTTCAGTTCCATACATTGTGATTGTTACACCATATCATGTTGGTATATATGTATAAATCATGTACAAATGTTCAATTTGTTTGTTCAATTGCTTTCTTCAATTCGATGGTTCTATTTGACTGTTCAATTGCATTTCTCAATTTGATTGTCCAATTGCATTGTTCAATTGGATTGTTCGATTTGAATGATCAATTGGATTGTTCAATTTGAATGATCATTGGATTGTTCAATTTGAATGATCAATTGGATTATTCAATTTGATTGTTCAATTGGATTGTTCATTTGGATTGATCAATTGGATTGTTCAATTTGATTGTTCAATTGCATTGTTCAATTGGATTGTTCATTTTGATTGATCAATTGGATTGTTCAATTTGATAGTTCAATTGCATTGTTAAAAAATATTGTTCTATTGGATTGTTCAAATGGATTGTTCTATTCAATTGATCAATTGGAATGTTCAATTTTATTGTTCAATTGGAATGTTCAATTTTATTGTTCAACTGGAATGTTCAATTTAATTGTTCACTTGCAATGTTCAATTTGATTGTTCATTTTGATTATTCAATTTAAATGTCATATATGTCATGTATATTCATTGGTAGTTATTCGTTTCATTGTTTTAGACATGTTGGTATATTCAACTAACACTTTTTTGTAAATTTTTGTCTTGTTCAATCTTCTTCGATGGTTTGCACTTTCAATTCATTATTGGCTTCGTGATAGTGAATTGCATGCCAAAAGTAAACACAAAAGGATACTATACATTCTTATTGTAAGTTAAACACTTTCCTTACTACACTTTTCTTATTAATGACTATTTTCATATATGTTTGCAGGATTCAGTTGGAGAAATTCACCATACCATTGGCCATCTCCAATTCATAGAGGTGAGGTTTTTAACCTCACTAAAGCTGCACCATTGTCTCCTGTCATTCCCTTTTCTTTCTTCTTTTCACTTATTTGTTTTTTTATGGGTGTGTTGTGTTACTTAAGGTGAATGTTATTATTTATTTTGTTGCTGATTTTGAACAAAATATTTAAAGTGTTTATTTGATTGTCCATGGATCAAAGGTTCTCTTCCGTTCTAAGTGCATGGAAAATGTGCTCCATGATGTTTATGGCGTGTATGGTGTTTATGAACACTTCCAATACTTGTGTTCATAAACATACTCAATTTGTCAAGGAAATATATGGTTCTCTTCATGCATCACTTTGACTTTAATGGGTTTAATCTTTTCATTTAATTTCTATCTATACATACATTATAGCTTTCAATCTATATATCAATGTATGTATGTATATATGTATATATATTTGTGTATATATATATGTACATGGCATATATATGTATATATATATATACATATATATACATATATATTTGTAGATACATATATGTATATATGTGTATATACATATATGTATATATGTGCAGATACATATATGTATATATATGAAGATACACATTCATATATATGTAGATACGCATTGACAAAGATGTAGATACACATTCACATAGATGTAGGGGTACACTTTGATATATATATATATACGTGTAGATACACATTGATATATATGTACATACACATTTATATACATGTACATACACATTGTCATATACATACATGTGCATTCATATGCACATAGATATATATGTACATATGTATTGACATAGACATACATCTAAATAAGTATGCACATAGATACATATGTACATCCTTATGCACATAGATACATATGTACATCCTTATGCACATAGATATGTATGTGCATATGTATGCACATATAAGCACTACATATATCCTCGAAATGAAAACCAGTCAAACCATTTTCATATTTGGGGATAACAAAAAAATGTTACAACCAAATTGTAGATTTAAAGTTTGTGCAATGATGAACATAATAATAGGGGATAGATAGAATCATATAGGTCAAATAGGTCGCATCTATCTCTACCATTCAAAATACAAGAGTGAACTGTAATGTACCGAAACAAATAAACTTGAGATAAGACATACATACATGTTATCTTTTGTAGAGATATAGCCCAAAAGTAAATTTCAATTGAGCTACTAATATACAAAATGATATATTAAACAAACCATTTTCACATTTTGGGATAACAAACAAATGTTATAACCAAATTGCAGATTTAAAGTTTGTGCAATGATGAACTTAATAATATGGGATAGATAGAATCATATAGGTCAAATAGGTCACATCCATCTCTACCATTCAAAAACCAAGAGTGAACTGTAATGTACCAAAACAAATAAACTTGAGATAAGACATACATACATGTTATCTTTTGTAGAGGTATAGCCTAAAAGTAAATTTCAATTGAGCTACTGATATACAAAAGTGTATATTACACAAACCATTTTTTATATTTGGGGATAAAAAACAAATGTTATAACCAAATTGCAGATTTAAAGTTTGTGCAATGATGAAATTAATAATAGGGGATAGATAGAATCATATAGGTCAAATAGGTCACATCCATCTCTACCATTCAAAAAACAAGAGTGAACTGTAATGTACCGAAACAAATAAAATTGAGATAAGAAATACATACATGCTATCTTTTGTAGAGGTATATCCTAAAAGTAAATTTCAATTGAGCTACTAATATACAAAAGGATATATTACATCAAGTATTTTGTTGTGAAGTGTTGTGGATTTTAGACATGTCTAGTAGACCTTTTTAATGACTGTATGAAATGTATTCACATGCAATTTCAAATGTATTCACATGCAATTTCAAATGTTAAATTATCAACGTAGACTGTATCGTATGAAATGTTGTATAAGATTATCAGCATTGAATACTTTTTTCACAAATGTAGAATAGATATTATAAACATAGTAATTGTTGTAAACAAAATTGAAATAGTTTATCTGCATATATAGAATATATTTTCACAAATATAGAATAGATATTATAAACATAGCAATTGTGGTAAACAAAATTGAAACAAAATATCTACATATAATATATTTTCTGAAATGTAGATTATAAGACAACCATAAAAAAGGTATTGACATAGTCGTCAATGGGCCCGACACTAGAGCACCTTAATATGCAATTGTAAAATAGTTTTCACCCACAAAGTCAACCAAGGTATTCGTATCACATTAATAAATAGATTTAGTTCAAAATAATAAACAGATTTAGTTCACATTTATAAATAGATGCAACACAATGAAAATGGAATTCCCAACTACAACCCAAAAAAAAACCAAGATATAAGGCACTATTTAAGTTGGTCCCTCCCAAACTCAGTCAAATGCTCCAAGGAATGAATCTAGAGATGTGTTCTCATCTCTTGTTGCTGCATTTATAATTTCCATAAATTGATTTACATTTACATTTGTCAGTTGTGTGCAACTTACATTTGAAGGCATTAGTGGTGAAGAAGTTTAGACAATTAGAAATTGAGTTTAGCTAACTTGAGATGAGTTGGGACTGAAACACACATTTCCTGTAGAAAACAAAGGGATGTTATTATTGGTTATATCTCGAAAGTAGCTGTGGTTTTCAGATAAGGGATTTGCAAGACTGCTTAAGCGTCTATCTTGCATCAATGCTCTATGGGTAGCCTCGATCTCCCTTTCCTTCTTCTCTTGTTCTTTTTGTATCCTCTCTTGCTCCTTCTACTCTTTTTCCTTTCTTTGCAACTGTTTCAGCTGCTCTCTTTCCTTGCGCTCAATTTCCTTTTCAATTTTCTTTTGTTCCTTATGCTCCAAGGACATAATCTGTGCTACCTTTTTGTCCTTAGTTTGTTGCCTCTTTCTGATTTTTAATTCTTCCAATTGTTTTTTTCATCGTTCCTGCTAGATTATGAGAGTCATGTAATTGTCAACAACCAACAACTGAGACTTTCAACTCACCCGAAGAGCACCACCAACAGAATTTTTTGTTCTTCCATTCACTCTGTGACTTGGTAGCTTAAGGAAGTTACTGATCCAAGAACCACTTTTGGTTTCAATTGTTTCATTGACTTGGGAGTCAGTAAAATCCACCTAGTTTGGTGTACTCTGACTTTCATTGCTGCAATCTATATAAAAGTGAACTATTTCTTCTAGAGGTGTGGGTGTTGGAGAAGGGAATGTGAAATCCCCCATGTCTTCTTGTGCGGGTTGGCTATCCATGTCCTCAAGTTGTTTCTCTACACCTTCATGCACTCGACTATCCATTGGAGTCTACAATGTTTGTGAAAGTTCATCTATTGAAACATCAAGTCCCAAAAGACTAAGGATGTTCTGCACTACAGAAGCATCATCGATGTCAACAATGCCATACATCTCGCTGGGACACATGTCGCCCATGAGTGCATTAGAATTAAGGAGCCATATCCATGTACTTTTAATGCCAGCTTTTATGTTGGTTGGAGTCAAAGCTCTTCTCAGTGCCTTGCTACCTAACTCCGACAAATCCGCCCTTTTGATATCAATATTGGGGAATCTAGTGAGAAAATTTTCTCATTCTGATTTGAAATATTGCTTGAATGGTGCAAACACACTAACATCCAAAGGTTGTCATGTGTGAAAATTATGAGCAGGCAGTGTAAGGAGGTCAATGCCTAACCCCCTTTCCCTTTGGATAGTTGACAATGCAACATGACTTCCAGGGCTATAAAAAATTAGCAGGTGCCTATTAGTAGGTGAGACACCCCTAGAAACCGACACACATAAATGTTCCATCCATTCATAGAAAAGATCCTTTTTCATCCAAGCATGTGCTTGGGTTTCCATAGTTGCGCGTGGTTCACAGTTCACAATGTAATTCTCTATCTCTATATTTCCCTTGAACAGATAGAAACTAGGTATGGTTTGGCTAGATTCATTAACACAACATAGAATTGTTATCCATTCTCTACATTTTGGAATGATGTAGGAGACATTCTCGTTGCCTCATCATGACAAGACCCTCATAGTTCCATTTCTACCAGCTTGAATGCCCGTTTCATCACAGTTCCAAATTTTGTCAGGACCGTATGGGGTATTTTCATATGTTGTTGTCAGCGTTGTATAAAATTCAGCTACTATATCAGGTCTAAGGTTAACCGCCTTGTCTTTTCAAGACCTTTAGCTATGCACAAGGTCAATTCTGGATGGTGCCTCTTGAATCCAATCACCATGACTTTACAGGCAGCCCCTTTGTGAAAGGGTTGGGTCTAGTCTAGCACATCTTAGCAACCTCTTGCTTGAGATGCATAATCTCAAGCCTGTGGCCAATATCTGCCATATTTGTGCACCACTTCACAATCAGACCCTCCTCCTCTTCTATCAGGACTTTTGGTGGACCCTTCTTTGAAGTAGTGCTTAGGTTGCCTAACCAATGGTTAAGTGTTGTAGCTAGGATTTTCCACTTTTTTGCAGCAAATCTCATCAACATCCCATTTTTTCAACATCCTCCAATGCCATGTCCATGTCCTCTGATGACCATTCCCTTTCCTTTGATGCTCTTGCTCGCCGGATTGGTGGTTCAACAACCTCGACCTCAACAGGTTATGGATTCATGTTTACTTCTGCAACTGGTTGTTTCCCATTGGGGACTGTTACAGTGTCTTTCTTTGTACGAGACGACACCTTTGCAGTCTTGGTTTTAGTTTTCGACCTCACTTTACCTTTAGATTGCACTTGTAGATGTTAAAAAAGATGTTTGGAGCAGTTAAATAAAACAAAAAATTGAACACTATTGAAATCACAGTGATGCATGAACAATTTGCATTTATTTAATATGCATCTTGACATTTTGAATTTCAATGGTTTGGTTTTTATGAATAGTTTGTAATGCAGTTGTCCATAGTTTGTAATGAAATTATCTTTATTGTCTTTATTTTGCTTGGTTTTTATGAAATACTTAGAGCATGTTGACAATTTGTTTTTATTGTCTTTAGTTTGCTTGGTTTTTTATGAAATAATAAAATAGAGTAGATCTGTTTAGTGAGACATGAACAAACATTGGTTAAACATTGTCAAAAGGAAATACAATGGTACAGGCATAGTGAGGTAGAAAACCTCAACTGAAAGAAAAAGGGAGCTTTCTTGAGTGCAAAGTCAATGAAACGTGGAGAGCCAAACATAAATATATAAAACAAATTTTGTAGTAACAATCACATAAACAATTACATATATATAAATATATTTGTATATGTATGGAAATATGTCTATGTATTATTCCGTTTTTCCATGCACAATATATATCTATATGCATTATTTTGTTCTTCCATGCATAATATATATATATATATGGGAAGAGAATAATATAATTTCATGACAGAATATCTTTGAAATCAAGTGAATCCATTTTCATATTTGGGAATAACAAAAAAATATTAAAGGAAAATTGTAGAGTTAGTTTGTGCATTGTCAAAGAGAGGACTACAAGTGCATGGTAGAAAACCCTGTAATTGTGAACCAGTTAAACTTAAAAAAAATGTTTGGTAGTAACAATTAAATAAAAATAGCATTTTGTAGAGTGAAGTATTGTGAATGGAAGAACAAGATAATACAGTTGCATGGTAGAATATCTTCGAAATGAAAACCAATCATACCATATATATGTAATAGGGAAATATATAAGTATGGAAATATGTCTATGTATTATTTTGTTCTTCCATTCACAATATGTATATGTATGTATGGAAAGACAAATACATATATAAGAATAGAATATTTCAGAATGAAAGCAAGTGAATCTATTTTCATATTTGGGAATAACAAACAAATATTAAAGGAAAATTGCAGAGTTAAAGTTCGTGCATTGTCAACTTGAGAAAACCCTGTAATTTTGAACCAGTGAAACCCTTTCCATGTTTGGTAGTAACAATGAAATGAAAAAAACATTTCACAGACATAACTATTGTGCATGGAAGAACAAAATAATACATAAACATGCCAGAATATCTTGGAAATGAAAACCAGTCATACCATTTTTCATATTTTGGAATAACATAAAAAATTTATAAGCAAATTGCAGAGTTAAAGTATGTGCAGTGAGAAAGACACAAATGCAAGTGCATGGTAGAAACCCTCGAAATGATAAAAATTAAAACCGTATGAATATTTCCTAGTAACATGCAAATATATTGTATCCATTTCTGTATTTTGGAATAACAAACAAATGTAAAAGGAAAATTGCAGAGTTAAAGTTTGTGCAATGACGAACACACGAATACAAGTGCATGGATGAAAACCAGTCAAACCCTTTCCATATTTTGTCAAACAAGTCTAATAGTAATGAAAAACCATTTAAACCAGTCAAACCCATTTCATATTTCGTATAAGGAAGCAAATATTAAAAGTACAATGTAGAGTAAACGTTGTGCAATAAATAACACAAGATTACGAATAACACAATATATTGAAATGCACAATGTGGGATAAACGTCGTGCATGGACTAGTATAGAGGAAAGGAAAACTAGTGAAACCCTGAACTTGAATTGAAACGACTTGATATTCATATAAAGTGTAAGTTGAAACCCCAGATATTGAGTTACAGGTCAATGTGACAAAAAGTGACATCTCATACAACATATTTGCATTCACAAGTAGCCAAAATTTGTAGCAGTAGAATACCTGTAGCTTGTCACAATGTTGTTGCTGCCCCCTCTAGACTTTCTTCATATTTCTAGAGAAAATTGTACAACTGCTAATGAAAGTGAGACGTGCTAAATGGAGATTGTAAGAGATACTGATATGCATTTTTGAATTTGAAAATATCCTTATATGTTCAATGTTGGTTTGGTGTGGAGTCTTTAATCCCTGTCCTTCTAATTTCAAATTTCAAATCTTCATCGAATGCCTTCAATTGTTGAGTTTGTATGTATTAATGGCGTGCATTCCTTGTTTGCTTGACATGAGATTTTGGTGGCTTTAACACTATTTTTTTGTGGTTATAGGTGGAAAAAATAGGAGGAACCAGTAGTGGAGAGGTTTGATTTGATAGATGGGACACATTTGAATGATTGCTACCTATTTGAGTGTTGTGTTGGTGGGCAAGTGGGATGGGGGTTCGACTGGATTGCATTTGGTGATGGGACATTATTAGCTCGTAGTTCTGCTCGTGGCATCCCAAGTGCCTGAAAGGTGGCAGTGATGTAATGCAAGTGGTGACATTGAAGGGGAGCTTAGGTTATACTAATTTTATATTTTGGGATTTTGTTTTAAAGCGATGGGCCAGTAACAAGCAATATGGCTTGTATGTTTGTCGTGTCAGATGTGCTTTGAATATTCTCTGACATGTAAGACTACGAATATCTATTTGTGTATGGGACAAGTATTCACCAATTATAATACAATTTTGATGGTACAGTGATACATGTACCTTTGTTGACTTTGTGGGTGAAAAGTGGTTTACATTTACCTATTATTGAGCTCTATTGTGGGGCCCAGATGGAACTACTTTCATCCTAGTATAGGCTCCCACCCTACTATGGTCCCCTCTCCCCTAAATGTCACGTGACAACAAAGGTAAACCTCCACAACTATGGGATGATTGGATTCCTTTCCATCAAGAACCTTTTCATCCTTATCACGAGAATTAGAAAAAGAAAAAAGCAAAAAAAAATTCTTGTGATTTGGACTAGATCACACCAAGACGACTATAAATTGAAAGATGTTCACGTATTAGACCTAACGAAAGCACCATCTGTAATGATTTTAATATTCTAAACTTCCTAAGATTGTAAGTGTGTTTGGTGAAGCAATCATGGGAAAAATAAAACTCGAGGTCGCTTATAGAACCAACAAACTCAGAAGACAAAAGACCTTCCATGACAGGAAAGCGGGTCTTTTCAAGAAAGCTACTTAGATTTTTGTGCTTTGTGATTGTAAAGTCTTATAAGGGTTAAGTCCGAAGAGGGTGAAACATTTGAATTTGGAGAGGATACAAATTCAACCAAGAATGGAGATCTGGTTTCAACTTGTTTTGCTCTTCCTAACAATGACAGTCGCAGTCAAGAAAACCCAACAGATGAAATTCTCTCTACACACAGCTCCTTGGAACATGCTTTTCCTTAGATCTTTGATCCTTTCTTGGAAATGGAGAGAGAGAAAAATCAGACCCATTATCCATCCTCTAATGATTTACATTCTTGTTTCTCCAACTAGATGAATCCATTACAAGAAATGTTCTTCACTTCTAAACCCATCTTGGGAATGGAGAGAGAAAAAGATCAAACCCATTATTCATTCTCTGATGATTTACATTTTTGTTTCTCCAACCAAATGGATCCATGGCAGGAAATGTTCTTCACTGATGTTGATTACAATTACAAGTTAACTCCAGGATGGATTTGTTCTTCACAGAATGTTTTTTATATTTCGTCATGCCACTGTAAATTTGATATTAGATTGGAACAAGGGACACAAGATTTTACAATGTATTTCAAAATTGTATATAGAGAGCATTCTTTTTGTGAATTGCTTCCAACAATTGGAAAAATAAATCTGTTTGTTTGTGGTGTACAGATCTGATTTCTATTGTTGTTTATGGTTCTTTCAATTTTTTCTAGTCTTTGTGAATATACAGTAAAAATAAATAAACCCAATCTGAAAGCATTGCTACCTGGTTAAATTTTTAATCAGATTGGTTACATAAAGTTAATGCAATTTCAAAATTCTATTGCAATGCTTGGCCAAAGGTTGAACTGAAGTCTTATTAAACTTGCTAGAGAATGTATTGACGTTTGGGGTTTTTACATTTGGCTATTATTTTCTTTGTAGGTTATTTTAAATCTTATTTTCTATAAGATAAATAAACATGTTGGCCACCTGGCTTGTGGATGGGATTAAATTTGATAAATTTAAAATAGTTTAAGAAAAATATTTATTTGAGTTTTAAAGTGTGCTAATTTTAATATATTAATGTGCACTATTCTCTGTTTAAAAGTTGTTTGAATTGTGGCACTTTTATTTCATCATTATACTATAGTAATGGTGGAAGTTGTATACTTATTTCAATTTCTATTTTATGTTGAGTTTATTTTTATGGAATGATTTTCATTTAATGTATTTATATATTAACAAATAATATATTTTCTTATAAAGTTGGACTCATTCACTCATGTCTTTACTCGTCATTATTTACATCTTTTTTTATGTTTGGGTCTTTTTTATCCATAGTTGTGCATATTTCCACATATTCAACATTCATTATATCTATTATTTTCCACCACATTCAAATATTCATTTCTTGTCTAGATCTTAACGTTCACATGTCTCAAATCAAGCTTGTAGACATAAAATTGATTCCCCACCCAAATGTCTAACCGCTAAATTTTTAAAATTTGAATTTAGATTTTTTTTTACTCCTACCCATTTCTTTCCCACCTTGACCCAATATGATAAATGTTCTATGTGATTTACGACTCTACTTGTATTTAAAGGATTCAAGTTACATTAATTTCATATCCTACCATATCTAGTAATTATTTACATCAATTATATGTAGAGAAGATGCATTCTAGGAACACTTTAATTGGAACACTTAATTTAAGAACTTAATTCTACATCATCATTCCAAAGCACTTACATTTATAAAGATTGATGTCCTTGCTTATTTACAACCATAAAGCCACTCTTTTTAGGTGGTTGACCTAAGAATAATTTATTGTAGTGATCTAGTAGCCTCTTCAAGGTATTTTTAAATGTTACTAGTCATTAATAGTTAGCATATAGTCAAGAATCTAATTAATCAAAGAGTGTAAGAGCACAATACACCATATCAAATCAATGGGCCATGAGAAAAAATTGTAGCCATGAAATTGAGCTAGATCCACAAGATTGACCCACAACAAAGTTGATAGTCGATTTTTATTCCAAAGTAGAATATAAAGAAATAATCCTTTTCAAACTCAAGGTAGGTAACTTATTTGGTACATCAAGATTATTAGTCTTCATCATTCCTACAAAAAATTGTAGCCATGAAATTGACCCAGATCCACAAGATTGACCCACAACAAAGTTGATAGTCTATTTTTATTCCAAAGTAGAATATAAAGAAAGAATGGTCCTTTTCAAACTCAAGGTAGGTAACTTATTTGGTACATCAAGATTATTAGTCTTCATCATTCCTACAGCTAAGTACACTAACATATTCACATGTAATTTCCTATAATAGCATGTAATTGTTCAATTATCAATCTCACAACTAAAAGTAATTAATCTAGGTTGATTTATGTTGATGTGTATGCATCTTATTGGATTATCCTAGATTAATTTTAAGAAAAGATTATTTTCATTTATATGTTGGTGAAGCCCTCCATTCTTATATCTATATGTTTTAACCTTAGGGCTAAACCTTCACATTTTTTAGTATTTTAGATTTTATATTATTCTAATTTTATTAATCATTTCCAAGTTTCCTAGGGTTTGAATTTATTCATGCTTATAATACCTTGATTAGGGTTTGGATTTACATAACTATGATATACATCCTTTTTCTCACTCTCTCGTTCTTAAGGATATTCAACCTTATGACTCATCTTAGGTCTTTCTCTTTGGTTGGTATTCATGCATATATTTTAGAATTTGGTAGGTTCTCTCATTACACATCGTCTCTCCAACCTTGATAAAATCATGGTCCAGATTTTTATGAGGATAAGGAAGTGTTTTTAATGAAGGTTTTATTTTATCATTCCTCATCTTTTCCTTCATTTGTAGAGTTGATTAGTTCTCATTCATGCCTATTAGATACTCTTCTACCTTGTGTCTATGAGCTTCATAATAATCCTAGATCTTGTGATAGTGATGATCATCTATCTAACAAGGACTTATCATGTGTTAGTCATGTATCTAGTACATGGTGGCTATTGATGATGTGACACCTCTCTCATCTATTAATGAAATTGACATACCTCTTGATGATATATTCTTACATATATCATTGCCCTTATGCCATTGATTCATATTCTTTGGAAACATGATGATGAGTATAATAATTATCATTGTTTTACATCTCATTATAATACACATCTCTTTCCTTCCCCTACCTATGATGATAATGAACATTTACTCATACTTAGTTCAATATACTTATAAATAAGTTGAATAACTTGACTATGATGACTATCTTAGTGATTAGATTTATAGTGCTTGCTTCTATCACTAGCGATGTGTGTTGTTCAACTCCACATGAGATCATTGCACACATTGTTAGTTCATAATGACCCATTTTTCATACTTCTAGCTTGTGATCTATTAATGATATATTCAATAATGAGCATAGTGATACTTCTTTATCTTCTTATGATGAGGTTGATGCTTCTTTAGTTCACGATTATGTTATTTATAATAAATGATCTTTTAACACTATAAACATCAAATTTGAGATTAATTCAATACAAAATAAAATAAATCCTCTTATATACTCAATGCTCAACTTTGATTAAGCATAATTAAAATTCAAATAATAAAATAAAAATTATTGAATTTTGTTGTTGCAAGTAAATTTTATCAAAGGATTTAGGATGTTGTTACTCACACATTTCAAAACATTTATAGCATATACTTATCAAATATGGTTGATTAATGTTTGGGAACTTGCACCTTAATTTATATTTTTTTGGGAGATATAATGAATGGTGGAGATTTGTGATGCAGGAACACTCAGGGGAATTGATGATCCTACATCACCCAAAAAAATGATTGTTTTGGTTTTGGTTTGCTTTGCTTGGATTTTTTTTTGTTATTTCCCAGCTTTGGGAAGACTTTACATAATCAAATTTGCAGGAACTCAATCTTTGCCACATGATCGATTTCAACATACACTAGCAATGTTCTTAAAATATAGATAATATATTTTGGTGAAATTTACATATGATTTTGACTTCCTTCGAATTGAAGTGGTGTAGACTACATCTTGTATTGTTTTATTTATTACATGATCACCGAAAAGGCATTATTGATGTTGATAGTTCTATGAGAAACAAGAGAAACAAAATGGGATTGAGAACTTTAAAAGATAAGCTGAAGTAACACATTACTGGGATAAATTAATAAATACAAAAAAAACCAAGGGTGCCAGAGCTTAGAAGGAAATAAAAGAGAAATTTCAGTGAAATAAAGAAAAAAGAAAAGGGAAGGCATTAGAGGAAGAGGCGCCTCATCTTCAAAAATTAAAACTTGCAGATATTTGAATTAAATATCATAAAGATTGGGGAATATAATTAAAACAAAAGAAAAATGTTGAAAGGCGGCGGCTTCAGGTAAAAGAGAAGAGGAATCATCATAGGAAGGAGAGAAGTTAGTGCGGTGAAAGGAAAGCTAGAAAAAGAGAGAGTAATTGGATAAAAACGAGAATGTGTAGGGAAATGGGGTGTAGCCAAGGAAAGACTAGCATAAAGGAAATTGGCAAATGTGTAGCCAAGGCGTGAGGGGTGAGAAAACACTAGGCTGTCAACACAGGAAAAATAAATCAAATCTGTAAATGTCACGTGGCAGCAAAGTTAAACCTCCACAACTATGGGATGATTGGATTCCTTTCCATCCAGAAGCTTTTCATCCTTATCACGAGAACTAGAAAAAGCAAAAAGCAATGGAAAACGGCTATAAATTGAAAGATGTTCACCTATAGATAATAGACGTTTGTTTTAAACTCGAGAAAAACACCATCTGCAGTGATTTTAATGGTCTGAGTTTCCTAAGATTGTAAGTGTGTTTGGTGAAGCAATCATGGGGAAAAGAAAGCTCGAGGTTGCTTACAGGACAGACAAACTGAAAAGACAAAAGACCTTCAATGACAGGAAAGCGGGTCTTATCAAGAAAGCTACTGACATTTCTGTGCTCTGCGGTTGTAAAGTCTTTATTAGGGTTGAGTCCGAAGATGGTGAAACATTTGAGTTTGGAGAGGATATAAATTCAGCCAAGAACAGAGCTCTGGTTTCAAATTGTTTTGCTCTTGCTCACAATGACAATGGCGGTGAACAACACCCAACAGATGGTGAAACATTTCAATTGGGAGAGGATACAAATTCAGCCAAGAACGGAGCTCTGGTTTCAACTTGTTTTGCTCTTCCTGACAATGACAGAAAGCCCAACATATGAAATTCTCTCTGCACACAGCTCCTTGGAACATGCTTGTCCTCAGATCTCTGATCCTTTCTTGGAAATGGAGAGAGGAAAAGATCAGACCCATTATCCATCCTCTGATGGTTTACATTCTTGTTTCTCCAACCAGATGAATCCATTGCAAGAAATGTTGTTCACTTCTAAACCCATCTTGGAAATGGAGAAAGAAAAAGATCAGACCCATTATTCATTCTCTGATAATTTAGATTCTTGTTTCTCCAACCAAATGGATCCATGGCAAGACAAGTTCATGGATTTGTTCTTCAGAAAATGCTTTTTAGATTCAGTCATGCCACTGTAAATTTGCTATCAGATTGGAACAGGGGACACAAGATTCATGCATTTCAAAATTGTATATAGAGAGCATTCTTTTTATGAATTTGTTCCAACAATTGGCAAAATAAATCTGTCTGTTTGTGGTGTAAGAACTGATTTCTATGGTTGTTTATGGTTTTTTCAATTTCTTCTAGTCTTCATGAATATACTGTAAAAATAAAGAAACCTAATCTGAAAGCATTGCTATTGGCTAAAGTTTTAATCAGATTGTTTACATAAAGTTAATGCAATTTTGAAATTCCATGGCAATGCTTGGCCAAAGGATGAACTGAAATCTTGTTAAATTGCTAGAGAATTTATTGACATTTGGGGTTTTTACATTTGGCTAAAATTTTCTTTGTAGGTTCTTTTAAATCTTATTTTTTAAGGATAAACAAACTGACTTGTGGATGGGATTAAATTTAATAAATTTAAAATAGTTAAAAAAAGTTATTTATCCCAACACTTTAATAAGTTAATGTGTGCTAGTCTATGTTTAAAAATTGTTTGAATTGTGACACTTTTGTATTTGGATAAATTAAAGGGGTCATTATTATATTTTCGTAATGGTGAAAGTTGTATATTTATTTCAATTTTTATTTTATTTTGGGTTTATTATATGTAATGATTTAATACATTTATATATTAACAAAGAGTATTTTTTTTTTATAAAGTAAATAAAGTTGGACTCATTCACTTATGTCATTACTAGTCTTTATTTTTTTTATTTTTTATTTTTTATGTTTGGGTCTTTTTTATCCATAGTTGTACATATTTCCACATATTCAACATTCATTATATCTATTATTTTCCACCACATTCAAATATTCATTTCTTGCCTAGATCTTAACGTTTACATGTCTCAAATCAATCTTGTAGGCATAAAATTGATTCCACACCCAAATGTCTAACCCCTAAATTTTTAAAATTTGAATTTAGATTTTTTTTACTCCTACCCATTTCTTTCCCACCTTGACCCAATATGGTAAATGTTCTATGTGATTTATGACTCTACTTGTATTTAAAGGATTCAAATTACATTAATTTCACATCCTAATATCTAGTAATTATTTGCATCAATTGTATGTAGAGAAGATGCATTCTAGGAACACTTTAATTGGAACACTTAAAATAACTTAATTCTACATCGCTCATTCCAAAGCATTTGCATTTATAAAGATTGATGTTCTTGCTTATTTAAAACCATAAAACCACTCTTTCTAGGTAGTTGACCTAAGAATAATTTATTGTAGTGATCTAGTAGCCACTTTAAGCTATTTTTAAATGTTACTAATCATTAATATTTAGCATATAATCAAGAATCTAATTAATCAAAGAGAGTAAGAGCACAATACCCCATATCAAATCAATGGGTCGTGAGAAAAAATTGTAGCCATGAAACTGACTGAGATCCACAAGATTGACCCACAACAAAGTTATTTGGTACATCAAGATTATTAGTCTTCATCATTCCTATAGCTAAGTACACTAACATATTCACATGTAATTTCCTATAATAGCATGCAATTGTTCAATTATCAATCCCAAAACTAAAATTAATTAATCTAGGTTGATTTATGTTGATGTGTATGCATCCTATTGGATTATCCTAGATTAATTTAAAGGAAAGATTATTGTCATTTATATGTTGGTGAAGCCCTCCATTCTTATATCTATATGGTTTAAAACCTTAGGGCTAAACCTTCACATTTTTTTAGTGTTTTAGATTTGATATTATTTGAATTTTATTAATCATTTCCAAATTTCCTAGGGTTTGAATTTATTCATTCTTATTATACCTTGATTAGGGTTTGGATTTACATAATTATGATATACATCATTTTTCTCACTCTCTCATTCCTTACAATATTCAACCTTATGGCTCATCTTAGGTCTTCCTCCTTGGTTGGTATTCATGCATATATTTTAGAATTTGATAGGTTCTCTCATTACACATTGTCTCTCCAACCTTGATAAAATCATGGTCCACATTTTTATAAGGATAATGAAGTGTTTTTAATGAAGGTTTTATTTTATCATTCCTCATCTTTTCAGGTTCATTTGTAGAGTTGATTAGTTCTCATTCATGCCTACTAGATACACTTCTACCATTTGTCTACGAGCTTCATAATAATCTTAGATCTTGTGATAGTGATGATCATCTATCTAACAAGGACTTATCATGTGTTAGTCATGTAGATTTAGTAAATGGTGGCTATTAATGATGTGACACCTCTCTCATCTATTCATGAAATTGCCATACCTCTTAATGATATATTTCTTACATATATCATTGCCCCTATGTCATTGATTCATATTCTTTGAAATCAATACCTTATTTTTATACATGATGATGAGTATAATAATGATCGTTGTTTTACATCTCTTTCCTTCCCCTACCTACGATGATAATGAACATTTACTCATACTTAGTGATATACTTATAAATAAGTTGAATAACTTGATTATGATGACTATGTTAGTGATGAGATTTATAGTGCTTGCTTCTATCACTAGCGACATGTGTTGTTCAACTCCACATAAGATCATTGCATACGTTGTTAGTTCATAATAACCCATCTTTCATACTTGTAGCTCGTGATCTATTAATGATATATTCAATAATGAGCATAGTGATACTTCTGAAGTACTGAGAGAGCACTGGAGACGGGAAGTGTATTGGTGGGCAGATGTTGGACGGGTCTACTAGGTTGGGTTGTTGGGGACAAGAATGGATGCAGGGCATGCCATGAGGTCGGTCAACAAGCAAATAGTGTGATGCAACATAAAGAAGCCAAGAAGCCAAAGGTGGAAGGTGCAATCTTGGGAAGTCAGTAGAGGTATGCTAATTGCAAAAGATTTCTAGATTCGATTGTGTGTTAGTTTTTTGCATCAAAAAAACTAACACACAATTGAATCCAGAAATCTTTTGCAATTAACAATATGGATTGTGGAAACGTATTATATTTGAGAGGTATGCTAGTCAGTGGAGAGTGGGTCTTTAGGGTGGCTAGATATAGTGGGCTTGCACAACACGGTTGGAAGCAAGCAGGTCTTTCAATGGATGTCAGGTTTGGAACCTAAGGCAGAAGAAGTTGGAAGGCAAAGGGGTGGTATCAGTGAGGATGCCTCGAAAGTTTGGAACTGAGTAAATGTGAGTGGGGTGTTCATGTGGTTTCTTGGTGGAACAAGGCCTCAGAACTAGGTTCAGTGCCATGGAATGTGGTAGAGCCAAGAACTTGGGTGCTAAGTTGAGGGTTTGGTGAAGCAGGGCTTGCACCAAAGTCAGCTTGGACCAAGGTGAAAGTGGGAAGATGCAGTTTTCTAGGACAGAGAACACAAAACTTCGTGGTTCAGAATGAGGAACAACTCAGTGTGGGAGTCATGTCAGATGGCTTGCAGTGTGGGTCAGTGTTAGGGACATTAGCGGAAACCAAGTATGACTGGGTCAGAAAGGTGTGTGGAAGTCACCTCGCATGTTGGACATGTGAGTTAGAGAACCCTCAAGGCAGGTCTCCAGTTTGGGAGTGGGTAAGGGTGCTTTGAGCCGAATGGTCTAGTGTCGAGGGCGTCACCTATTTTTGAGTGGGGGAGAATGTAAAGGGGTGCAGTGAGTTGAGGGGGTGCACCAGTCCAGGTGGGGAGTCCTAGGGTGCATCAGGCGTGCATCATGGTGTACCAGGGGTGCAACAGGAACCAGAACAATGTGTCCAAGGGAGCATCAAGGGGTGTTCAAAGGTGCACCAGGGTGCAGAAAAGTGAGTTCTAAGGTGAAGTGGTGTTTTGGGCGCTACTGTGGGATGAATTCCAAGTGATAAGGTGTTGAGGTGGTTCCAAGGTGCAAGAAATGTGCAAGGGACTAAGTAGGGTGCCAAGTTGCAAGGCAACACAGTGCATGGAGGATGGGGTCACAGTGGGGCGTCCAAGTTAGGGGTGCACCAACAGGTTGTTCCAGGTGTACCAGGGGTGCATCAAAAGTGAAGTGTGGGTTGCACAGGGTGTAATTCATGGAGTCCGGGTTTGGAACTCAGGGAACCCAATATGGGGGAGTTAGCCATGTTTGGATCATTCAAGATTGATGAGGGTGCAGTTTGGTGACTAAGTCAGAAATTGGGGGATTGGGTCGAAGATAGTGGTACTTCCTTTAGATGCTTGGGAATCAAACAAATAACTTATATAGAGGGGGTGGTTCATTTGAAGGGGTGAACCTAGTTCGGTGCCAGGAGTGCACATAGGTGTCCAGGGGAACTAGGGACACCTCCCCTCAAGAGCAAAGAAGACGTAGCTCCACCACCATAGCTTTGGGGGTAAGCATGGTGTTCTTCATGGATCCTAGGAGGGAACAAGAGTACCTCTGCCTTGGTCTCTAGGAGTGGGGTCTAAGGGTGAGCCAAGAGTCCAACCCAGTGAAGCGGAGTAGCTAGGCCAACATGGGTCAGTCCCAAGGCATGTCACTAAGGGGGTTGAGTGTTGGTACTCGTCGCACAATGGGCGAGGAACATGGGCAAAGAGGGGCGCATCAGGTCCATGGACTAAGGGATGAGTCTAGGGCACATAGTTGGGTGTGTGCATCCTAGTAAAGAGGAACAAAGTGCTACTTGGGGTGCTCACCTAGGTATGCCAAAGGTGTGAGTTCTAATGGGGGCAAGAAACCCATTATCAAAGGGAACTAAGTGACTACCCAGGAATGGGACAAGGTCTCAAAGAGGGTGCTAAAAAAGGAGCCAGCTAGGTAAGGAACTCCACAGGGAGTCAAGAGGACATGATGGTGTGGTGCCAGGACTGGAAGTGTAGGTTGGATGGATGAGTACTTAGGGAGTACCCAAATGGAACAAAGGTTGTTCTAGGACCCATAATGGGGTAGTGCATGGAAGAGACTCAAGTGGGTTGAGTTGGTACACACAAGGGAATGAGCAAAGGTGGTCCACAAAGCAGGTTGGTAAGTCACATGGGTTTGGTACTAGTGCAGGGTGTTGGAAGTGTGCCATGGGACTTGGACGCAACTAGTGGTGCAAGGTGGACAACATACTAGTTCAGGGAGCTAGTTGTCCTAGTTGGAGGAGTAGGGCCGAATGGTGCATGAGATGTTGAGTAGGTCCAAATTGGGACACCAATACTAAGGATTGGTGTTGGGCATGCCAAGGGTGTGCAAGGTGAAAAGGGGGCTCAGGGAGTCCTACTGGCTAGCACAAGGGAGCAGCTCAAGAGGAACCGATCGGAGTAAAGGAGCAGGATTCTAAGTGGGACTCATGGATGCAAGTCAGCCAACATGGATATGTTGGAAGCTTGAGGTAAGGGTGCTATGGGTGCATGCTAAGCTAGAGGAGTGGATGTATACCAAGGTAAGGTGCCAAGTTGGATGTGGCCTTGGAGTTCCATTGGATCAAGACATGGCCAGGTGAGTAGCCTGAGTCTTATGGGGGACATAAGGGTGAAAATTGGGGTACCATGGAAGTTTGCACCGAGTGCAACAACAGTCCAAGTAAGTGGACAAGAAGGATGCCAAGGGCAAGGGTATGAGTGATGCCAGAGGATCAAAGCATAGAGCGCCAGGGGCGTGGAGCTGAGTTAGGGAGTAACTCCTATGAAGCTAGGGAGTTGGTGTTAGAGCTTGGAGCTCCTCGAGGGTCAATTGGGTTGGTGTTGGAGCATGGGAGTGAAGGAGTGCCAAGGACACTCAAGAGTTGGAGAGCTCATGGGAAGAGCTGCATGTGTGCTATTCCACAACGCATGCACAAAATTCAAAGTCCTTAAGTGGAACCGCAGAGTCAGAGGAAGCCGTAATCTGGGAATCAAAAAGGGCTTGTCTGAAGAGGGGGTCATGAGTATGGTTTGTTAGTGCCACACACGCACTGGAAATTTCAAGAAAAAAAGTTTAGTCACCCCAGCCCCATGGCGAGCTGAGGCGAAACTAGTCTCTTGCGGGGGGACCCAACAACCCACAAACCAGTCCCAACCGAGTAAACCCAAAAGTGAAGTCGACCCCAAAACAAACCCACGGCCCAAGCCAGCTCTACTACCCGTGGAACTAATATGCTTAAACAAATTAATTATTAAATGAAAACTATATATGGCTAACTCGCAAGTGTTGAGAAGAAAATAACTTATTGTCCTCGTACATGCATGAACAATGATGTTGACACTGATTGCATATATATTTTGGATAATTTCCTGATTGATAGGATCCTACGGAGTAAACCTCGACACCATTAAAGCATAAGCCCAAATGGACGCAAAGAAGTTCCTAGTATTCAAGAGAGAAAAAATGTTGGATCTCCTAATTGTGTAAAGTTCATTCGTCTATAACCTGCTGCCTTGGAAGGAGACTACCATTAAGCAGAACTAATCCATTTTCCGCATCCTAATCCTAGTCTGAGTGGGCTGTTGAGTAACATGAATCAAAGTGCAGCATATGATGGATTGATTACTGTTGTGCTGGGAAACATCACCTGTCGCACTTCCCTTTTGAAACAAGGAGTAAGTTGCATATTTGTATCCTGAGAATTTTGTAATTATCTGCCACTGAAATTACTCTTTCTCAAGGAACAAAATGGGAGATATTGGAAGATGCAAATGTTTTTGGAAATGAACGCCTATGTTATATATAGACTGTCCTTTGCTACCTACCCTCTAAGAAACACTTTCGTTGTGGAATATTTCTTGGCCCATTGGGTGGATGCAACCTTACTGGAGCGCCAAGTTTAGTCAATTTTTGAGCTCACAATGCCTGCAAATGGCGCCATCAAGTTAGGTGTTTCAATCATCAGCAAATTTTCCATAAAAATCCTTCCTCTTATTACTAAATTACCAATGGCCCTTGACAACTACTAATACCCCAAACAACTTGAGGCTGTTCAGTTTATCCTTCCCGACTTTGACGAAGATTGATAAGTGGTGGGAGCAGCGACTAGGCGTGTTTCAGCAGTGACAACGTCTTTTGAGAGACGGAGATGTACGAAAGGTACACCTGCGAGGTAATGAGCTGTTGTTTAGTGACACAAGTCAAAATAAGACAAACTTAACTGGCTGAGAGCACACTAAGGCGAGCCTGAGAGCCCAAACATGAGTTTATATGGGTTTTAAGTGGCACATGTGCCTGATGTAGGTGCTTGGCAGTCTCGGAGACATTTCTAATGACAAGCATGGTCAGAATGCACGCCTATGCACCTGTACATCAACTTTCAAGTGGCAGACATGCCATGATAGGGCGCCCAGATATCTGTGATCAAGAGTTGACTGTCATGAGTGAGCAATAAGGACTAATGAGGGGAAAATATGAGATTCGGTGACACGAGCAACAACATGGAAATGCACCTAGCAGATTGCAACCTCCGAAAAGGGGTATAAACAGGGTTTTTTTAATCTATAGCAGCAGGCACTTAAGATATGAATGGTAACTGTTTTGTGGAATTTCATCTCATTGCTGTGAGCGTTTTAATTTATCTTTAGCAAGACAACACAAAACAAAACAATGTGAGGATAAACCTCTCTTCAAATTGTGAGGCGAAGCTCCCTGAGATTTAAACTAAACCTGAATACTAAGCTAAACCCTAGACACCAAATTATAAACAAGATATACAGATATCAACACTATACAATATCTTCATGGTGATTTTGCCGTAATGCAACTCTTTGTCCATCCTTTTGACTGAATGCACCTCAAAAGTGTCATTCACACTCTTATAATATCTCAATAACTGTTCTATGCCAGTTAAGGTAGATACCTATAAATACACCTGATGTTGCATGATCCTTCTCTTGATAATCTAGTATAAGATCGTATCTTTAACAAAAACATAGACCGAATAGGAAGACATATGAAACTTTTGGGTGCACTCAAACTCAATCAATTGCCTATGAATACATTCGCTAATCAAAATTGCTCAATCTAGATAAATTTTGCCCTTGTAAATTACGTTCATGATATAGAACATCCATGGCTTTAATGTTCTAGCCTCTATTTGTCCTGTCACTCGATTGAGAAGAGTGACCATCACAGTGGGTTCATCCTTGATTTCATTTCTTTAAAATAACCTTTGGCGGCCACTTTTTGCTCTCTTTTAGCCAATGCTTACAAGTTTTTGGCATTCTAGAGTCTTTAACTTTCCATTTTTCTTCACACTTGGCTAAAGCCACTTACTTTTAGTCTCTTCGCGCAAGGGAAAAATGAATATACTTTAAATGGAAATCAGAATCAAGCCTGCATAGCACTTGACCATTCAGCAAGCCTATCTCCCTTGACATGGTACAACAAATTCCGGACTTTGGACGCAAATTGGAAAAGAAGCAGCCTCTGTGAAAATGCTGTCCCGCAACCTTTTTGGCCACATTATTGCCCTTTGAATGAGCTCTCTCAAGTTTATATTTTCTATATTTACATGCTCTAAATCAGTGTCCTTGACACAAGGATATTCAGTCACAAGTTTGGAAGGCATTTCCATGTTTTGAAATGATATTGCATCTTGTATTTATCCTTTTCACTCTCCGTGTACTTGCTGTTCCTACTTTGAATGATTAAAGTAACACCAAGCGACTGAAATATATGTTTTTGAAAATAAAATTCCAGCTGTCTTATGCCTGTTAATTGCTATTTTTGAGACCAAAAGACCATATCAATGATAACTTTCATAAAAATTATGCAAGGAAGGAAATGAAACCTTCACTGTCCTGTCACAGAAACCGCAAAACTTATGTTGAAAATCTGTTCACTGTCACTTAAAACAATGAAACTCAGAACATAGAAAATAAAAGTTGGAATCCTACTGTCCCATCCCTTGTTTTTTGATTGAATTATATGATGTTTTAAGACTGAAGTTTCAACCGTTCTGACTGTTCAAATCTGCTGATATATGCTTTAAATCAAGAGTATTGTGAATGTGTACGAAATGCCATCATACATATTTGAAGAGCTGCTGTTGTAAGCAACCAAATCACTTTCTTTTTGCTATTTTCAGAGGTTTAAAACCCTGCTGATCAAACAGAGAATGTTGCATATCATAAGGATCAAAATCATTTTTGTTGAAGCTGGAAACTGCTGTTTAAGTATTATAAAAACCCTAAAAATGCAGGTTCTTTGAAGATAAAATCTTACTGTTCCAAGAAAACAAAATCAGCCAATCACTGAAGGCCACAAACCACTGTCTTCTTGTGACAAATGTCACATGAAGTCTGCTATCTTTTGGGCAAAACCCTGCCGTTCACTACTGATAACTACCACTGTTTTGGCTGTTCCAATCATCAAAAGGCTAGGAGTGAAGGTTTTCTTTTAAGGCAACTTGCCTCATGACTGAAAATCACCACTTTGCGAGGGTACAAACTACTATTTTCTCATTTCTTGAAGATAAACCCTCCACAAATTCATAATAACTTCTTTGAAACCCTAGATATGCAGAATATGACCTAATGCTCAGAAATGTACCAAATCAATCTTTTTGGATGCAAACTTGTCTTTTGAAAATGAAATGTGGGTGCACTTTATTTTTTGCATTTAGTTTATTACTATATTGCATTATATGCACCTAGTTAAGATTCGCTCACTTAGGTAGCTGTGTCAATCAGTCATGTTCCCATGTCTTAGTAGCTTGATTGACACTTATCTAGTTTTAGTTGAGTTATGTCCCTTCTATCATGCTAGTTCACCTAGTTATCTTCACCTGTCATGCATGTCTAATATTCATTAGATCCATCTATCATGGATGTCTACCTTTAGTTAGTTTCCACCATTCATGCATTGCCTTGCTCTATATAAGCATACACTTCTTTGTGCTTTGTGATTAATCTCTTTTGCATATTGCATCCTTGAATGGAATGGCATTATTCTATCATATTGGCCTTCTAATATTTTGTGTTTTCTTTTCGTTCTCTTGATCTTGGGTGGCTATCTCTTAAGCCAAATCTAGCATAGTATCAAAGCATTTTGAACCAACTCGTACATGGTGTGAGAGCCTTGTTGGTGTTTGGAGTTTGTTCGTGTCCACAAAGAAGAGGGTTTTTAATTTGGAGCTTTGCATTGAAAGCTTTGCACTAGTGGTTAAAAAGGAGTACACCATTGTGTCTAGACTGGTTGAGAACCTATAAATCAACATAATATTATTGAAATCAAAGCATTTACCTGTAGACATCAGGGAAATTTTCCCCCCTTTTGGCCATATAGATTGTACCACTAAAACTTTTAAATATAAATATTATGCAAGCTTATGCTTGCATAGTACTTATAGGGTACTTTGGTAGCAATACTAGAGAGTAGTGGCTGGAAATGGCAATTGGCCCCACCTCTACAAGGCGGAGGCCCTTGGTAGCTTAGCCACCATCGATGGCAACATAACTCTCAATAACTTCACAAACTACTTGCAAGCGACCCATCTTAGGCAGCACCACCTACCATCCACCTCTACTCCACCCTACTTTCCAATTAGTAGAGGAGGCCCATAGAAACATATTTAGGAATATTCCCTCAAAGCCATGGCTTTTTCTCTTAGGTGATTTCTCAAGCTATTAAGGCAGTTTTCATTTTCAAAAATAACAATCTGAGGGTATGGATGGTGGGTTTCAACAAATGGTGAGTGATATGAGAATGTTCTAGTTGTGTGGAATTTATTGGTGGCATCTTCAAATTAGATTGATGGTTGGCATCATCAATTTCTTCCCTCCCAACCCGACCCCTCTCTAGTGACAGTTGAAATTGGTACTTGAACTTTAAAGGCTCCATTCTTGGTTACATTGGCTCCATTTCTTGAGTAATTTTTTTTAATATGAGCTATTTTTTCTAGACCTTTGCAATAGTGTAGATGGTTTTTGATTTTGGTGTCGGGTTTTTAAAAAGATTGTAAATGTCACACATGATATTGAGCAATTCACATTTTCAAAACATTTTGGGTTCCATTCAAGCTCATACAATAACATTTTTGGGTGCAATTTTTTTGAAAGTACATCTTTTTTTTGTGTATTTCTCATTGATGCAATCTGATTTATTTCATTCTATTAAAAAATTGTTCTTTCAGCTCTATGGCCTAATTTGGCATATGTAATGTACTAAGATCAAGACCACTTTGTTGATTTTGTTAAGTGGCAATTGTAATTGCACTAAATATAAAGTGCCATCATCATAATTTGTTAATGGGATCTTATGATTGTGTAATTTTTGGGGGCTGATCTTGTTATTTTGCATTTGTTTTTGTTGGTTTTATAATTGAATAATTGTGGGGGAGCTAATCATGTTTGTCACTCTCTTTCCTTTCCGTTCAAGTATTCTATGTGATCCTTCTAAATCATGTAATGTAAAATGTGTCTGTAAGAGAGGGGGACTAACCACGTCAAGGCTCCAAGTCACGGAGAGTTGAGAGCGGAGGGCTGCCCTAACTTACCTCACTCTAAAGGGATGGGGATCGAGAATGAAGAGCACTATGAAGTACTTTTGTCACTCTACAGACCCAAAATTCTGGTTGGAGCTTAGACAAGCTAGTTTTTGGAGTCTGAACTGTATCTCAAACAACTCTTTGTCCGAGGACAGCAGTGCGGGATTGGGATGACAGTGCGGTGCACTGGCGTCCATATGGCCAGAAAATGTAAAGTACAGTAAAAAACTACCGAAAACCTACTAACAGCCTAGCTAGTTGATTTTAACGGAAAGAACAGAATGATAAAATACAAGAAGTAGATGTGGAGATGATAAAGCAAGTAAATAAATGCTAGGGTGATGAAGATTATCTCACACAAGCGTTAGTTCACTAGCTAGCTCCACGCACACGTTCACCTACACACAAACAAGAAGGGGAAAATTGTTGGGGCTGTATAGGGGCCTGCCTCAGTCAGACCCCCATTTTGGTGTTTCCACCTCCACGGACAGCCAGAAAGCAACGAAGTAGAATATGCAATAAAGAAAGTAGAAAGTATTAAAATGAACACTACAAAAGACAATGCACTATTCTATCAAACCACAAAGGAAAGAGAGTGAGATGTTACCACCTCCACCCAAAGGCTCACTAGCCAATGAAGGGAGAATGCAAGGTATGGACTTGGAAAAGTCACCACAACCACAACGGTGATGAAGGGAGGTCTCGCAAGACTCCAAGCCCACAACTTCTGAAGTAGCACCACACGTACAAAGGTGGAGTGAATGAAGTCACAAACTGCTATAATGCTCAATGGAGTTGTGGAAAATGCTTGAAGTGAGATTGCTTGAGTTGTGGAATTGCATAGAGGATAGAATGAATGAATGATGAATGTTTTTGAAGGTGGGATGAGAAGAAATAAGTTGTTTTCGGGTCGGTTGGTTGACAGAAGGACGTTACAATTCATCCCCAATGAGGAGTGTAACGCCTTTGTCAACTTCAGATGTGGGAGTTTGTTAGGGACGACAGCACGCTGCACAAATGTCTGTGCGCCGCGCTTATGTCCCCAACAAATATTCTCTCACCAACACACAAAACAAACGCCAAGTGGATGGAAGGCAGGTGGGTGATGTGGAATTTCGCCTTTGGATTTGATTTTCTAAGGTGAGGGTATGTGAAAGGGGAATTTGCACAAGGGGTGCAAATTGGCTCCTATACATTTTTCCCCCACTTTAGTGAGCATGAGAATCAATGAGTGTTCGGTAAAGTAGATCGAAGAGTTAAAAATGTATACCTGAACCGTCACGGAAGCAGACCGCGATCTGGTGAACTCGAAAGTGCAAGGCAAGCAAAGGACTCCACAGGTACTCTCCCTGAGGAGTTTCAAACAAAAGGACTCCATAGCCCTGTAGAACTATGAAGTTGCACAAAGTACATCGAAGGCCCTCAGACCAATGATGGACAAATCCCGCAGGATGTAAGCGTCTCATAGGCCCGCAGACCTACAAGAAGGCAACCTCCAAGTATTGTCTCATGAAGGAAGCCCAGTGTAAGGGGACTCCACACAGTCAGACTAGAAAGCGGCTTTACAGGCGCACCTGCAAAGCAACATGTTAATCCACAGATAAAACATACTAGGAAATACAAAGTAGCCATGCAAGCAAACAAGCAGTCAGTCAACAAATTGAAAGGCTTTCAAAGTGGTCTTGTTGTGACCTTTTCACACATCACCCTATTGCAAATGGGGACCCCCAGTAGTTTGCTTTTTAGGGTTTTTCCTTGGCGTCGCAACTGCTAATCACCATTTTTTCTTTTACAATGAGGAGTTAGAGTTTTCAGTTGGTCATCCGAGTCAAATAAAGAATTTAGGCTCAGAATAGTATCTAGACATCGTCAAAGTGCTCAGAAGGTCCGAAGGACAAAGAATGCCATTACTTTGGGTCAATTCTGACACCTTCCTATTTTTGTGGGATTTTGCTTTTTTTCTTTTTGATTTTTTGATTTTTGGCACTTTGGGACCAATCCGGGAAGCAGTTTTTTGGCCTGCTTTTTGCTTTTTGCTTTTTTGCTTTTTTCAGCTTTTTTGAAAGTTGACCTAGGATTGGGCCCCTCAGGTCATGGCAACAATGTTCCTATCTTCAGAATCAAAAATTTGTGTCTCCGAGTATAAAAGGCAAGAAACTCATCCAAAGGCTAGGCAAGGTAAACATGGCGCAAGCATCATCAAGTTCGCCTAGAGGAATAAGCACATGGTCCAGCACATGGTCCGACACATTGTCCAGCCAAAGACAAAGTTTTCCCAAAGGAGAATGCACATGGCAAGCCAAAGGTAAAGTCCGCCCAAGGAAGCAATGTCCAAGACAAAGGTGAAGTCGCCTTGTCCAAGAGAAGATGAAGTCTGCCCTAGATCAAGATGGGAATGGCATAAGAAAGAAATGTCTAAGCAATGACAAAGTCCGCCTAGAAGGAAAATGCACTTGTCTAGCCACCCATGAAGTCCGCCCAAAGGAAGATGTCCAAGAGAAGGTGAAGTCCGCCCAAGGTAGAAGTTGGCATGAGATTGGCCAAGTCCGCCCAACACAAGAAAGATGCAAGCTAAGCATGAAACCCGCCCAACACTTGGGAAAATTTGGCATGACAATCACCAACTCCGCCTTAACAAATGAGCAAAGTGGCACAATAACTATGAAGTTCGCCAAGGAAAATTTAGAAAATTGGCTAATTGTTGATACCTTGGGGAGAGAAACTCAGAAAACTGGCTAAGTGTTGATACCTTGGAATAAAATTTCAAAATTTGGTTAAGTGTCAAGGAAATTCCCTAAGCAATGAGCAACTTTTCCCAACGTGGCCAACCAATCATGAATTTTTCCAAGGCTAAATTGAAGATGTCCAAGACACAGCCAAGTCTGCCAAGGAGAAATGAAGGAAGATGTCTTACCAAGTCCAAAGTCCGCCCAAGAATGGCCTGCTGACCATGAAGTCTGCCCAGCTAGCAAGGAAAGTGGCTTGCCAATGATGAAATCCTCCTAGGTCAAAAATAACAGTGCCCAAGACACAATGAACTCCGCCATGAAATGGCATGGAAAATGTGAAGTCCGCTGTGCTATAAATTCAAAACGTCAAAACAATAATGAGCTCCACCTTGACACTTGGGAAAATGTCCAAGATCATTCAAAGTTCGCCCATGATAAAAGCAAATTGTCCAACCAGCAGCCAAGTCCGCCTAAGGAAGAAAAAAAGAATTGGCTTGCCAATGAGGAAGTCCGCTCAAGCATAATAGAAAAATGGCATGACATGTGCCAAAGTCCACCAAGGTTAGAAACAAACATGGTAAAATTTGCCAAGAGGAAACAAAAAAATGGCTAAGTGTGGAATTTTCCTACATCAAAGAATCAAATTTTGACCAAGTGTTGGAAAGAAAACAAACAGAATGAAAGGAATAAAGAGGAAAAGTAAAGAGGAAATGAATAAAATCCTTGTCCAAGGATGGAGTCTGCCCTACTTAGCACAAGCCAAATTCATAATTGTAGGCAAATCCACAGGAAAAGTTCATTCAAGCATAGAGATGGCCAAAATCTTGGCTAAGTGTTGAATGGTCCACATGAAGGTGTTACAAAATGAAATTGAATAGCCAAAATTTGGCTAAGTATGGGAAATACTTCACAAATAAAGTTCCAATTTCCTCCATTGTGGCGAAAGCACAGGGGAGTTCTCCAAATTCAAGGCACTTGAAGGAATTTCAAAGCAATCAAGAAAGAAAAGTTTAATAACTTTAAGTCTAGACATTTGCTCCAAGGGGAGATTTCCAGACCTCAAAGATTCAAATGCAAGTGCAAAGGACAGAGTCGTCGGCAAGGAAAGATATTCTAAGGCAAGCACGTGGAAGAAAAACAAAGTGACCAAGGAAGACATCCAACATGCTGAGGTGGCGCCTCATCATCTTCCAACCAATCAAATTGTTCGAAGTCAACATGTCTAGGTTCAATGAACCTGACTTATCCATGGAATTGGTTTATATTGAGTAGAAGGACAAGTGTTCCCAAATGTAATTTTCTCATTGGTCGAGAGGTAGTTAGTTGTGGCGAACGTTGATTCAAAATCAATCTTGGCCATTGAATCGTAATCGAAGAGCCTATAAATTGAGCTCGCCCCTCATTTGTAAAACATGGGAGCATGTTGAAAAACATGTTGAGATAAGCAAATTGTTGCTCACGATTGCCAAAGTAATAAGTAATGCATTGTTTGAATTGATGGTGATTACTTCTCTTATTTTGGAGTTTGCATGGTTCTTATCCCTCATCGTAGTTTATATTTTTATTTTATGTATGTTAGACAAATACAAGATCTGATAAGTATTAATTTATGGTGAAACTCTTGCTCATACTTTCTTTGAATAAATGATTTTTGTTCAATGCGTAAAGTTAGCCTAAGCTTACTCTGTGGATGTTTAACTTTTGTCTAGATAAATATTGTTCGATTTGATGGTAGTTATTCATGATGTGAAAATCATAAGCACACCCCTTGAAGATTTCACCCACTTTGTGTAGTTGTCCTAGCGTGGTGAAGCAAAGTGTGGTTATTGGTTTCACCAAGTCAATATCGTCTCTTGAATTCTTAAGAGTAGATTAGAACTTCTAAACCCTTATCTCCTTTTCAGTTTGCTTGAAGTCCATGATCCAAGACCCAAACAATAGAGCTTCATTGTCTAGACCTTCATTGTGAATTGAACGAGCCTAGCGTAAGTCCCTTTGTATATTACCAACATATCACAACACCCATTGAGCTTATCCACACGTCAAGACTTGACAAAAGAAACCTTGGAATCACCATATGATCTTCTTGTAATCTTAGCATATGCGGTGATTTTTTAAGAGAGGATAGAGTGTCTTTGGACATTTTATTCTATGTTCGTTGGGTAATAAAACGCACACCAACAGGTCCCTCAGGAACCCTTCAAAAGAAGAGGGGTCCACTCAAGGGACGCGCTATTCGAAAGTGTAAAAGAGACGTTTTTTCTCAAATCAATTCATCATCAAGGAATCCTTTCAAAAGATGTTCACTTCATCAAGGAATTCCAAAGAAAGAAAATGCCCCCTCGCGAGGGGAAGGTCGAAGCTTCTCCTGCTGGAAAAGGCTGCTCCCTCTTCGGAGGAAAGTTCTCATGTTTCTTTCTTTGCGAATACATGATGAAGGAAACATGTTCCACTAGGGGTCCTGTTGATGTGTTTTTCGTGATCGCACCAACGCAGAATAAAGTCGCCAACGGCTACCCTATCCTCTCTTGATCAAAGTATCCAGCACGCTAAGATTGCGAGAGAGTTCGTGCGTTCAACTCCAAGGTTCTTTTAATGCGAATAGGCTCAGTTGGCTAGATGTGATTTGCTGGTATTTCAAGGGGACTTACGGAATTATTCAACAGCAGGGGAAGGGGTTTCCATAATTCAACAGATTTATCAATGAAGCACGGGTTTCCTATTTTAACCAGAAAGTACTGAATTGAAATGGTGTAAGGTTTAGAGAGTCTAAATCTATTCTAAGTGTGGGATATGGAGCTCAACTTCAGCAAACTTCAACCAAACTTCGCTTTGCCTCACCTCGGACAGCTTCCACGGAGTCGGTGCAATCTTCAGGGGAGATGACTAAAGATGTTCAAACCACCATTTGACATGAAGATACCATCACAACGACGCATACCACCATTCAAACTGTGATTGAAGTTAGGCCCAAACGTTTCCAGTTGACCACACAAGGCGCATTCACCATCAGCAAATACACTAGTGGTATGGATAGACGAAGTTGCTTAGATCAAACACCACATTTCACAGCTAACATCTACTTGCATGGAATGAAAATTATACTACTTTGAACTATTTTACGCTACCATCTGAATCGGAAGGACGAAGAAACCTTGCTAGCTACTCACAACAAAGACGAAATTCACCATCAATGAAAAACTCTTTTATTGAGAGAGTGTTCACAACAATTTCTTACAAAGTTTTCAAAGGGAAAACTTTCCCTCTTCTTCAAACTACACTATCAATCTATACTAAGCTACTTCTAAGTTGTCCCTCTACTCTCTACTGTCTAACTTCTACTTCTATGTATAATGAGATACAAATGAGGGGGACTCCCCCTTTTATAGTTGGCCAAGTCCAACGGACGGCTCAGATTACAATCGGCTGGATGGCCCAGATCGTGCCACCTCAGCCCTAAACAAGATTCGCCCTAAAAACCGCCACAAATAGGAGTGGGGTAATAAATGAGCCATTAATGCCCATCATCTTCTAGAAGATACCAGCTTTGAAATGCGTTCACACTGCTCTGTTGTTCGCGTTCGGCCAATTTTGTTGATCGCTTGGAGGAGGGTAAAAGAGTCTCTAAGATTGCCTCCTCAAATAATAAAATTTGATAGAATCTGGAGTTCAACTGCTCTTGATCTTCTTCTTGACATTGTTCTTCAACTTTGCTCGAGCTTCCATTCTTTGTCACTTGAGTTATACTGAGTCTCAACACTTAGCCATTTTCTTGCAACTTTCTTCCTTCGAGGTTGAGATGTCATCTTGAATCACTTGCTTCATCATTCTAAGTCATCACCGCCTGGTCTCGACGTTTTTCCTGCGAAACAAATAAGAGAAGAGCATCAGGACACTTCATAATATAAACTCACCTTACTTACCTAATTTTCATGCTTTAACTTCCAAGAGTTCATCATCTTCACTAGCCAACTTCGCGTTCAAATTCTTCATGCCTTAGCCAAACTTCATCTTCCTCAAGGGTGTATCATCCTTTTGACAATATTAACTTCAACTGCATCTTCAAGAAATTCATTTCATCAACTGGGTCATTCACTCCGACATTTCATCCAACTCTGGCTCGAGAAAATCCCTTCATCAGGAATTTGATCAAAAATTATCTAGGCGATCATTTTCAAATTCATTTGCCAAGGCACTTTTATGTCAACAACACATTTTATTCCATGCCTTAGAAATTTTCTCAAATTTCCCTTAGGAAATTCATTATTTGAGTGCCCATCAAAGTTTTCATCCTGAAGGCTGCAGCGAAGCATGGAAGACTTTAAAATCAACTCCTCATCGATAATCTTCAATACCCAGAAGAAAATTTCCTTCAGAATGCGTCGAACTCATGGGTGCACAACGAACGGGTTCATTTAATTTTCCTGAATTTTGCACCTTGGAAGAAAAATAATTTTTTTACAAATTTGATTCCGTTCTTAATATCTGTGAAAATCCTGATGCTCTGACTTGAGAAATATTTTTGTTGACCTTGTGCAGCTGGCATCATCGGACTTCTTCACTGGCAGTCCATTCATGGCTTAAGAAATTTCAAATTTCATCACTTCGCCAGACTTAGGCGTTTTTCCTAAGGAAGAACATTTTTTTGCCTTAGAAATTTTTTGAATCACTCAGCACTTTTGAAAATTTTGCCTTAGAAAATTTTATTTCATCCTCCTGTGGTGAGAAATTTTTTTTATGTTTCAACTCACTTAGAAATTTTTCTTGAAAGCACAACGTGGAAGATTTAAATTTCAACGCCTTCTATATTTTATTCCTCACCTGGCAATTTCCAACGCCTAGCATATTATTTTATCACCTGGCATTATTCTCCATTTAAATCTTAGGCGCACTTCATACTTGAAGGTGAATATTCAACTTCACCACGCCTAGCAATATTTCATTTTCCACGCCTTGGCAATATCCAACGCCTAGGATCAACTTTGTTTTCACCACCTTGTATTTTACTTGGGCGCATATCACATGTAGAGGAGAATAACACATCTCTAACGCCTAGCCTTGGCTTCTTGATTTATCAAACATAGGCGCATATAGCAAGATTGGAGGAATAAAAATTTTCAATGTCCTTGCTTTGACTTGTGACTTCTCAAAAATAGGCGCATTTTGCATGATATGAAAGATGACCCTTGAGCTTCTTACCTTTTGTCTTCACATGCCTCTATTTGGGCGCATTCAAAGGGGGGAAGAGAAAGTCAACTTTTTGTCATCTTCTCAGCATGTTTGGGCGCATTTCACCTATGGAGGTGGATGAAGCTTTGACACTTAGAATTTATTTTGCATGCCACTAGCTGGAAGTGGGCGCATTTTGCCTATGGTGAAGGATAAACTTTGTTGACTCTTTGACCTTTTCTTATTTTTGTCCTCATATGCCTTGATTTGGGCGCATTTTGCACCTCATGAAGGATGAAAACTGTTGACTTCTTTGACCATTTGCTGCATGGGCGCATTTTGATGGGTGAGGAGGATAACTTCAACACTTAGAATTTTTTTCATGCTTGGCTTGAGGGTGCATATGGAGGTAGCTGCAGGATGAGATCAACACTTCTAACTTAGAAATTTTCTAACACCTTGTTCTTCCTTGGGCGCATTTTACATGTCTAGCAGGATAAACTCCAGACTTGGAAATTTTCTCAACCACTGCCAGCTTCTTCTTCTTTGGGCGCATTTCAAGGGTGTTGTAGGATGAGACTCACGCCTTAGCCATTTTTCCCGACTTCTGCCAATTTCACAACGTCCTGCTATTTATAGTAAGTCTCTTGATTTTCATACTTCTGAAGCTTAGAATGATTTGAAATTTTGAACGCTGGATCCTCACAGCTTCATCAACCTGTTAACACTGCTATTTTTAGTTGGCCTACTATTTTTAGCCCATTTCTGAAGGTGATTTGCTATAAATAGTAACTGCTCGTTTCTGATACCTCCACAACTCCGTTTGATTTGAAATTCGAATGAGGCACTCCTCACCACGTGACCTGCCTTCTGACATCGGCGCATGCAACTGATCTGCTATTTTTAGCCTGTTTCCAAAATGACTTACTATAAATAGTAAGTGCTCCGTTTGACTTCAAATTTTACCAGCAGATAGCTTGAAGGATGCTAATTGCGGTGGTTTACACCGGCTTTTGAAAATTATGCCTTTTTACCCCTCTTTTCAGGCCCCGAAGCTGGAAACCCTAATTTTTTCTGCATGCATATCAAATGATCTCCGTTTGTTCTCGTTTCTGTTGCATTGCGATCAGCTCGTGATTCTGAAGTGCTGGGAGGCAGCTGCCGGGATGCACTTGCTAAAAATAGTAAGTTCCCAAATGAGTTATTATCCTGTTTTGCATGTCATATCACTGCGAAGCTCTCAAAAAACCCACAAGGAATATGTAGACATGCAAAGAAAACACTGACATGCAAACCCTAAAAATAGCCTTGGAAGACTGAATTCTGAAAGTTGTTATCTCGCTTTGCATGTCACACCATCGCGAAGGTCTCAGAAAACCCAGAAGGAATCTCCAAACATGCGTTGAAAAACTCTGCATATAGGCCCTGAAATTGGCTCCGGAAGCCAAACTTGCTAAAAATAGCCAGTTGTCCGTTTCAACTCAAACTTTGCCAATGAGCAGCTTGATGTGTTCTGAATGCAGCGTGACTGTCGAAACTCTGGAAAATGCCGAGGAAATGCTCTGAATTGCACACTTACTAAAAATAGTAAGTAGCCAGAATCAGATGAAATTTTAGTGGAAGCTTGCTGGAAGCACACTGACATCAATGTTAGTCTCAAATCTCAATTTACTTACTTCATTTGACCTCAAATTGGCAAGGAAGCTCAAAACCCTAATTTTCAGACTTGGCCAAACTCACGTTTAAACTCAATGGCGGAGACATCCCTGGAAAGGACAGACAGCAGAAAGAGAGGGAGACACAAAACCAGAGCCAAAAGACGAGGAACGGAGCAAAAACTAGGGGGTCCCCATTTTGAATGGGGCGATGTGTGAAAAAGGTCACAACAGGTCCAAGTTGAGAATGCGATTCTTTTGAAAAAGCTTGCAAGGATTTTCGAGAAAAGATTCATTGGCAACGAATGCATTTTTTGAAAATCAAAGCATCATGAAAATGACGTCACACACATGAGGGACAACTTGAGCAAAGAAGAGAGAAAGATGAGAAAAGGTGCAAAATGAAACATTGACATCACAAACAAAGGGCACTGGGGTGGTCTAATATTTTGGGGTCAAAGTTGCTAATAAATATATATAAGTATAGTAATAGTATATAAATGAACTGTCATCAACCCCCTACTATATCAGACCATGTGAAGAATGCACAAGAAGAAAAAATAAAAATAAAAAATCGGGCCAGCATGGAAGGGAAGCCTAAATTCCTCCAACGCTTTGCATCGTCCCCAATTTTCCGAAAATCAAAACACATAACAGAGGAAGAATGATGATACAAATATGGGAAGTTTACGGCACAAAATCACTCCTATATCCAAGCACCAACAATGGTGACAAGGATCATCCAGGAACACCTAATGCAAGCATAGGGGAACACATCACAACAAACGCACATCTAATCTAAAGGTAAAGAAGAGGCCTCCCCCTAACACTCATCGACCAAGAGGTTGTTCGCTTCCCAATCTAGATCATTATAAGGGGAAGGCGAACGGGCCTGCAATGGTGGAATATTAAGGGGAGGAGCTTCCAACCCTCCCGCAACAAGGGCTAAGGAAGAAGGCCCCGCAAGGTCTTCTCCGCTCGGCTCTTGTGGAGCTATGGTTAGTGATTTCGCGAAGATTTCCGACAAGGCCGAGATTTCATCCAAAGAGTTAAACATGCACTTTACAAGAGTGCCATGTGGTACCCCAATGGACAGGGAGGACAATGCTCGAGATTCATCGCTAGGCTCACTGAGTGACTTGGGACCGGTGACAAACTCAGGAGAAGCTGAAACTTGCTTTGTCACTAGAATGGAACAAGCTAGCACAGGACCACCCTTTGAAGAAGGTGGCCTCCTCTTATGCCCCCCATTACTGGAAGGGCCAACCTCTACCTTCTGCTTCATCGAGAGATGTGAACTCCCCATAGACAAAGCAAGAGGCATGGAGGAGGGGAAAACCGTAGCAGACACCACCAAGGTATTCGGCATGTCCACGGGCATAGGGAATGGCGAGATGCCTAGAAGGGACATCAAAAGGGGTGGCTCAACTGAAGGAGCGATAAACACCTGCACCTTTTTAGAGTCAGGTGCACTCACACCCATAGCGGGAGCCGGAAGTGAGATTGAACTCGATTGAACGGAAGCAAAGGAGAGGAGAGAGGACATAGCAGAAGGCCCTGAAATAGGGACGGTCATCTCCTCTTCCTTTTTCTACAAAGTGGCCTACTCAGCCGCCAAAGCCTTTCGCCGGCGCTTGTGCTCACGTTCAAGGCGGTTTCTGCGACTCTTTGAGCTAGAGGCCGGGAGCTGCAAAGGGACGAAAGGCTCTTGCTTAGCCATAGGAGTGTCCATCACAACCATTTCCAGTAGAGGGACAGTCTCCTGAACGGGAGTAGGAGGAAGAGATTGAGAAACAATGGGGGGAGTCGGCTCTAGTGCCTCGGCGGCGGGCCTCTTCCCATTTACTGCTTTAGGAGTAGGAGCGGTGGGAGGTCGTAGAGGCTAAGACATAGAGGATTCCCCGCGACGACCCTTCCTTCTGCCATATCTAACGAGCCTGGGCTCCATAGGCAGAACAGGAAGCTCAAACGTAGGACGCTTGGGCTTTCGCCAAGTGGGCACCATAGGATTCTCCTGCAAACGTGAAACAAAATCTGATGGCTCTGTAGTAGGGCGAGAGGAAGAGTCAGGCAGGACAGTGGAAGAGGAAGCAGAGGAACCTCGAGAGCGCCTCTCTTCTTCTCTTCTACGGGCCATGGCGACATCATTGTCAGTTTTTAAGCATGCGCCCTTTCTTGTACTTTTCATATGTCCGATACAAGAGGTCCTTCCTAGGCGAGAGTG
Source organism: Sequoia sempervirens (assembly GCA_007258455.2). Taxonomy (NCBI): domain Eukaryota; kingdom Viridiplantae; phylum Streptophyta; class Pinopsida; order Cupressales; family Cupressaceae; genus Sequoia; species Sequoia sempervirens. Next base: position 41,670 of record VDFB02333600.1, read on the forward strand.
GACCAACAGGTGCAGGCCAAAAGTGTTCTAAGAAATAACTACCACGTGCAACTGGCGGCTTATAGCCAATGTCGTGGATCACATGCACTGAACCCTCATGAATAAACTTCAGAAATTTATGCACAACCGAGGGAATTGCGTTCGTAGCTACTAACCAGGGGATACCCAGCTTCACTTTGAAGAGTTCGGACCCCAGGATTATGTCAAAAGGCATGTTCATTGATTTAGGTCCAACAAGGACCAACAAAACAATACTACCAAGAGGAGGTACAGAAAGTCCGTTATGTGTACAGATGGTGCTTACAGGTGCATACCCATCTTTATGCAGGAAGTTAATTAACATAATCTCCTCGGTTATAATATTCACTTGACACATCGGGTCAACAAGAACCCCTACTACAGTGTGTTCGTTGATTCGCATAGGGATGTAAAGAGGAGATGGTTCTCTATTAAAACCCATTAGTAGGTCCTACGAGGCGAAGATTATACCTGGACTACTACTCACAGGCTGTGCAGAGGGGATAGGCAAATGCAGGAAAGAGACCATCATGCACACTAAACAATACTCTCACAAAGCCCTCCCAAAGGTTTGAAATTAGACAGTGACCCAACTAAGGATTCATTCCGCAACGCCTACAAAACCTTCCAACTATGCCTGCTAGGGGTCACAAGTCGGGTTAAGAGGTGAACGCCTCACAACACTCACACCTACAACACTCCTAGAATACGAGGAAAGGAGCCTTCAACACTGCTAAACAGAGCCAAAATGGTTCACGTCGGGTTCACCAAAAATGTAAGAGAGGGGGACCAACCACATCAAGGCTCCAGGTCACAAAGAGCCGACAATAGAGGACTGCTTTAACTTACCTAACTCTAAAGGGATGGGGATTGAGAATGAAGAGCACTATGAAGTACTTCTGTCACTCTACAAACCCAAAATTTTGGTTGGAGCTTAGATGAGCTGGTTTTTGGAGTCCGAACTGTACCTCAGAAAAATTTCTGGCCGAGGACGGCAACATGGGTCTGGGACGACAGTGTGGCACGCTGGTGTCTCTCTGGTGCATTGGCGTCAGTACGACCAGAAAACACAAAGTACAGTAAAATTTACTGAAAACCTACTGACAGCCTAGCTAGTTGATTTTGACAAAAAGAACAAAATGATAAAATACAAGCAGATGCGAAGATGATAAAGCAAGTAAATAAACGCTAGGGTGATGAAGATTATCTCACAAAAGTGTTAGTTCACTAGCTAGCCCCACGCACACATTCACCTACACACAAACAAGAAGGGGAAAATTGTTGGGGCTGTATAGGGGCCTGCCTCAGTTAGACCCCCGTTTCAGTGTTTCCACCTCCACGGACAACCTGAAAGCAACAGAGTAGAATATGCGATAAAGAAAGTAGAAAGTATTGCAATGAACACTACAAAAGACAATGCGCTATTCTATCAAACCACAAAGGAAAGAGAGTGAGATGTTACCGCCTCCACCCAAAGGCTCACTAGCCAATGAAGGGAGAATGCAAGGTATGGACTTGGAAAAGTCACCACAACCGCAGCGGTGATGAAGGGATGTCTCGCAAGACTCCAAGCCCACAACTTCTGAAGTAGCACCACACATACAAAGGTGGAGTGAATGAAGTCACAAACTGTTGTAATGCTCAATGGAGCTGTGGAAAATGCTTGAAGTGAGATTGCTTAAGTTGTGGAATTGTATAGAGGATGGAATGAATGAATGAAGAATGTTTTTGAAGGTGGGATGAGAAGGAATAAGCCGTTTTCGGGTCGGTTGGTTGACAAAAGGATGTTACAATTCATCCCCAATGAGGAGTGTAACACCTTTGCCAACTGAAGACGTGAGAATCCATCAGGGATGGATGCGTGCCGCGCAAACGTCTGTGCACTGTGCTTGTGTCCCCGACAAATATTCTCTCACCGACACACAAGGCAAATGCCAAGTGGATGGAAGGCAGGTGGGTGATGTGGAATTTTGCCTTCGGATTTGATTTTCTAAGGTGAGGGTATGTGAAAGGGGAATTTGCACAAGGGGTGCAAATTCGCTCCTAGGATCTTATCTCAATCATCTCTTGCTTCCACCAACTCTAGTGTTGCTTCATCCATGGCTTCTAGTAATTTATTGTAGTATGACATATATCGTCTGCCATATACAACTTGAGATGAATACTTGATAGATATATCAAGTTTGTTTTGTGAATCCCATCTTGTAAATTTGGAGGAAACCATTAAGGACATTTATCTCCTCTTTGAGTTAGCTTCTATGGAGTTGCATCATCTTCTTTGGGTGTCATGAGGGCACACTCACACCCTCTTGTTCATTCTTCACCTACATTTGCTTCTACAGTGACCAATTCTATAGATATTCATGAGTCCACATACTCGAGTAAATCATTGTTTATGTTGATGCCTTCTCTAGAAGTACTAGATTCTCATTAGTCTTGTTGTCTTACGATCTTACCTACGTTGAGCAATGAGCACCATACATCCATGGTTACTATACCTAAATCTTGCATGGTACTGAATTCATCTTATTTTTTCAGTTTGGCATTGGTTTGGAGATCCTTGAGTAGCATTTGGAGGATTTATCTTCATCATTGGATTTTGTTCTACATCTTTTTTCACAAGGTTTTGAATTGTCACTACCTTCATTAGGATTGAGACTCCCAATTTGATTATGGAACCTCTTGGCACCAACCTAGTGACATATGAGCAACTTGTAGAGACAACATATATTTTGAACTTATATTCCTTTCAGAAATGAGAAAATCATTTGCATATAACTTTGGCCTTGTTTCTTCCCAAGGGGAGGAATGTTGTTTGATGACCTTGGACCATCTTCACTATTCAATGTTGAGCATCTACCATTAGGGAAAAAGGCTACTTGTGGGGGAGGGGGGCGTTGCATGGTCTCTTTTCTTCTCTCTATTTTGGGAGTGATTTTTTCTTCACATGGGGTTTAATCCTTCTCACTTTTTTAAGGGGGGATCAGTGAGACCTTTTCTCTTCATCCTCTCTTGGAAGGAGTTTTGTCCTAGTTTTGTCCTCATCTTTGAAGAGGCTTTATATTTGTACATGGGTACCTCATTAGACTTTGTTGCCAAGACCCATCCTTTTATCTACTTCTTAAGTTTTACAAATGGGGGAATATTGGTACATTTTACTTTTTGCATTTACTTTATTATTATATTGTATTATGCACCTAGTGAGGATAAACTCACTTAGGTAGCTGTGTCGATTAGTCATGTCCCATGTCTTACGCACTTGTTTGACACTTATTGAATCTTAGTTGAGTTATGTTCCTTCTATCATTCTAGTTCATCTAATTATCTCTACTTGTCATGCATGTCTAGCTTTAGCTAGATCCATCTATCAAGGATGTCTACCTTTAAATAGTTTCCACCATTCATCCATTGCCTTGCTCTGTATAAGTATAGGCTTTTTTGTACTTTGTAAGTGATCTCTTTTGCATATTGCATCCTTCATTAGAATAACATAATTCTATCATATTGTTCTTCTAATATTATGTGCTTGCTTTTAGCTCTCTTGATATTGGGTGCCTATCTCCATAGCCAATTCTAACATGAAACCCTAGATATGCAAGCTTCTTTGAAAACCCAAAGACGTGATCATGAAACTTGCAAGAAATCTATCCAAAACAAGCTGAAAATACTCCAAAACAGAAAAGGGAGAATGGGTATTGTTGATGCGTGTTTTGTGACACACCAAACACCAGAATAAAAAATGCCCAAAGGCAGCTCTATCCTCTCTTGAAAAATTACCTCTTATGCTAAGATTGCTAGAAAGGTCATACGGTAATTCCAATGTTCCGTTTTGGGGGATGGACAAGCTCAATGGATGATGTGATATGCTGGTTTCACAAAGGGACCCTTGGATAGTAGATTATTCGAAAGTAGGAATTAGAATTGATTTGACGTTAAATGCTCTTATGTTTTTGGGATTTTCGGTTTGGAATAAAATAAAAGGAAAAGGGATGAGGGTTAAGGAACTAGATTTATGCAAAACTACTCCTACGAACTTAAGAGACAAATGCTGGATAGTGAAATTTAAACCAATCTTTGCTTCGCCAAGCACGGTACTACAACTAGACAAAGACGGTGCAATCTTCAATGGGTTTACAAAAGATATCCTATTACACAATACCACCATCAATTCGATCAATGCATATAGGTAATAGAATTCAAGTCAAGCAATTTCAATGTTCAGACTAACCTTACACATCAAATTGAAAATCATTCAATTGAAAAAGGTATGAACTAATTCCACTATTTCCAACACTATCAATCTTTCATTCATCTAAAATACTTGAAAACAAATTTACTCTATTGAAGAAGTCAATGAAACCATGCGGGCTCATAAAAATAACAAATGCTCAACTCTGAATCCACTTATTATTTAAACAGCAATAGTTGCAACAATTTCATAAGTCTCTCCCTGAATAAATGAAATGAGTGGGGTTTATATAGGCACCCCAATTACAAAGCAACGGCCAAGATTAAATTTGAGATCAATGGCCAAGATTAAATTTGATAAACCCTAACCCTAAAAAGCATAACCAACTCAAAGGACACATGGCGCAAGCAGAACAAGCCACTTGGAGTATGGAAAATGATGACACCTTGCAAATCATTCGAGCAAGTGGGAATCCAGAATGCAATTCCCTTTGGATCGCTCCCTAGCTGCAAATGCAAGAAATTTAGCTAACACAGAATCAAGTTCCTCCATTGAGATACTTGGCACAGAATCTAGTTGCACTCCGATCACGTCCAAGGTTTCCAGGCATTGAGTGAAAGTACTTTCCCATCTATCCTCCTGCTTCTGAAAGTTATCCATGAAGGTCAAAAGGGAAGACATATCATCAAGCTGATTCTCTGTAATAACCTGCACTTTCTCGAAGTAAATGTTCATCACGCTTTTCTTTAGTCCTTCTAAATCTAAGCCATTTGCATCATGGTGCTCCTGTCCTGTCAATCCTTCAAGAGAAGTGAGGATTTTGAACTGAATTTTCTCAACTGCGCTCCGTATAGCAGCACATTCTCCCTTCATTCCGTCATATGTCTTCTTTTTAGCCAATAAGGAATGATACCACCTGCTGAAATCATATGAGGCTCCTTCTTCGATAACACCTTCCTGGATCAATATTTGCAAGGAAACTCCCTTTAGAACCCTCAAACGAGGTATCACTTTGTCCTGTACGTACTGGAAATCTTCCCAATTGTCCTCAACTTGACTAACTTCAGTTATAAGCAAGGCAGATCTGTCATAAGTTTGGGCACACTTCTCTAAGAATTGCTCCATTTGTTTTGAAATATTGGTCACCCAACTCTTGGTTGCTTGACTCGTGATCCTCATAGCTTCAAGAACATCAACGGATTCCGGAGTAAGAGATGACGGTGGAATAAAAGCTTCACCTTCTTGGCGCAAAGGAGCTGTTAGCTGCTGAATGAACTCCATTAGCCTTAGATTTTCCAACTCTAACCTTTCTTTCTTCTCCTCTATTTTATCGAACTTTTCCTTGATGGCTTTAGAAGTGTCTGCTAACTCATGGAAATCCTGATCTATCGTGGTTGGCCCAATGTCCAACGTTGTAACCTCGTAATCCATAGGAGTAATCTGATCTTTTGGCTTATCAATTTTCGGAACTGCCACCTGTAAGATCCTGGATCCTGCATCATTCCTGGTAATCTGAGAATACTTCTTAGGCTTCTTTGGCGTTTTAGCTTTGCCAATCCTCTCTAGGAAGTCTTGCATGCTTTCAACTGGTTGAACTTCATCCAGTGGTCTAGACTTTTTCATCAAACCTTCGGTCAACCAATCTGGGATAGTGGATAATTCCATCCCATCTTCCAACTGAACATCATCATTAATTCCTTTTAGAGCAGAAATTACCTCATCTCCTAGCTCTTCATTGTTCTCAAGGATCTCAGTATCTCCTGCGCCTTCAATCATCAAAGTATCATCCCCTTCCAAACACTCAGTGAGGGTTTGTTCTTGGAGAGAATCCAACTGTTCTAACTCTTGAAACTGGATTTCTTGCTCATAGCTTGGCTCGATATCAACAATGGATACCTTTTCAATTACTCCAACTGACAAAGTACTTGAAGATGATGGATTTTCAGTCACTTTTTGTTTCTTACTCTCCAATTCTCCGCCAGCTGATTCTTTTTCCTCTATATGAAGGTTTCCACTCACTACCTTCCTCTTGCTAGGATACGAAAGTTCATCAAGACTTTCGCCAATTGCTTCCTCCTGGCTTTCCTTATTGCTCAACGTGGCATAAGTAAGAGAAATTCCTTCTTTCCTCAACCTGCCGATCTGACTGTCAACCCATTCCCTTGAGTATGCTAAAATATCCTTCATCAATATGTTCAAATCGGTCAACTCAGGTTGTGTCCAGTTAGGCAATAGGATAGGCTTATCCTTTTCTTGTTCAAATTGAGGATGTATGTAGTCCCCGTTGTCTTTTACTTGGTCAGGTATAGGGAACAAGTCACACCTTTTTACAAGTTCAACTGGAATTCTGGACCAAGTCTTCTTCCTAACCCCATACTCGTCCACCAAGTTAGACCAATAATCTTCGATCTGCATAACATGAAGGGACTTCTTCCCGTGAACTCTCAGGTATGGATCATAATCGGACCTTGGATTATAAGTGCTGAATTTATAAAATTGCAACTCTACCCTTGCTGTTTTGGCTGATTGTAATGAGGGGCAGACTTCTAGCATTTTCCCAATTGTAACCGGAAAATCCACTCCTTGTTTGTTCTTTTTCGCCTGAATGGAGTCTACACATGCCAGTTGCCTTGCAACTTCAAGCATAACAATTTTGTCTGTTGGATACCGAGGAAGTCTGTACGGAGCATCCGAGAATCCATGAATTCTTATATAAGTAAATGTCGGAAACTGGATAAACCAAGATCCGAACTTGTCAAGCATCACCATAGCTTCTTTAGATAGCCTCCTTTGCACTGTTCCTTGAAGAACTCGCGTGATATACATAAGGAAGGCGTCATTTGTTATCTTGAAATTGTCCCTGTAATGTAGCTGGAGCTGCGGGTAACAATCATATGATTTGAGTTGATCTTTCCGAAGTCCAACTTCGCCTTTACAAATCAGTCCTCTATACTTGGTGAACCGTGCCAAAATATAAACCACATAAGAACTCATGTAGAAGGTTTTGGTCTTCTCTAGGTTTCTCAACTGGAAATCGATATTATCACTTATTAACTTAGCCCAATTTATTGCCTCCATTCCCAATACGATCTCCTCCACGTATGAAAACATCCATACTTCGAAGAAAGCTCCTTGAGAAGTTCCCATAATCCTGTTCAGCATATGAATCATATCACTGTATTCTATCTTAAAATCCGTGCAAATTAATCTCTTTGGCAACTTGGAGCGATGTCTTTTGGGTTCCTTGATCCAGTTAGAATTGACTATGTCCATACAGGATTCCTTGGCTTGATCGAACATGGCCTGTGATTCCTGTTGAGTCCTGTTCAACATTTTTCGACGATGGGGAATACCAAATACTTCCCTGACTGAATCCTCTGTAAAGTACGCTAAGGTGATCCCATTGGGTGTTTTTATGGATCTTGTCTGAGGATTGTACCTTCTAGCACACTCAACCATTAACTCACTGCACTGAACTGCAGGTGGAAATCCTGCTGCTTGATGAAGTCCAGACTTAACAATATTTGTGGCAATAGGCGTAGGCATTTCGTTCTGAGTGCCAAACATCCTTCTCTTGTGTTGAATTGCATTAAACTGTTCAAAGTTTGTATCTACCACTTTCTTCCACTTCGAGGATAACTGGGATTCTGGATAAAATTCTTTGAGGACTTCCTTTACTTGAGCTTTCCTGACTCCACCTCCCACGTTCTTTGGAGAAGACATTGTGCCTGTAAGAAGCTCGAAGTTAGAAAATTTTAATAAATTTGTAAAAAGGCGATTTCTTGGCTGGAGAAAAATTAAAAATTAATTTAAAAATCCAGAACTTGATTAAAGGCTGTGTAAAGAATAAATTCTTAATGAAAATTGATCCGCCTTTATTATCTTTAAAGAGCATTCATGGAAATTTAAATAATTTTCTGGATTTTTTAAGACTTTTACTGAAGTTTTCTCCAATTTTCAATGAAAAAATCCTATTCCCTTTCAAAATCGCCAATGATAACCTTGCAGTTGTTTGAAAAAAAATCTGAAATGGAAGAGGAAAATCGAACTCTTATGTTCTGGAAACAAAAAAAATCCTGCTTGCAGCTGAAAAAGACGTCTTTCTCTTGAGAGAGGTTTTGCCTGAGAGAAATTCGACTTTGCAAATAATAAAAATAAGCTCACAAGATCATCTTTTATAATAAAACCTTTCCAAATTGGCTCAAGTCGACTTCTTCTTCTCATTGGGTGTTTTTTGCTTTAAAAACGAAAAAGCAATCTTATCGTGATCTTTGACTTTTCAAACAAGGCGTCCCTTTCTCATTAATTGATAACTTTCAAAATGAAATTTAAGTTATCTAAAATTTCTTGCCTTTTGGTAAAATTCGACCCTCAAGTGGACTTTTTCACTTTTCAACTGGAATTTTCACTTACCAAAGTGATTTTGCCTTAGAAAATTTTCGATTCTTTCTTGAAAAATTCGACTTTCAACTGGATTTTTCTACTTCCCAACTGGAATTTCACTTCAACTTAAATTTCCTAAAGTCCAGTTCAATATTTCATTTGCCTTAGTCGATTTTCACTTTGTCCAACTGGAATTTCGAACTCTCCAACTGGATTTCCTTGTAGAAGGCGAATTTTCTCAAATAGATGAATTTTAGTTGGATTTTTCAAGATTTCTCTTTGATAAACGGATTTCCCAACTGGATTTTTTGAAGATTCAACTGGATTTTTCTAAATGGCGCACCTCTTCCAGACTTAGGCGAATTTTATCATGATTTGCTTGCTTTTTATTTGATTTTTCAATGATTTTCTCTCAAAGGCGCGATTTTGTCCAGTTGATTTTTTAACCTTTGCATGCGCTTTTTTCCTGCTTTTGCATGCGCTCATGATTTTGCTTTTCAATGATTTTTTCGATTTTCAAGACCTCTGCCTGATTTTTGCTTGCTTTTTAGTTCCAAAAATGGAAACTTTCGACTCCACTGCCAGTGACACCTAGCACTTTCTAAAAATAGAAACTTACTAAAAATAGAAAAAAGCAAAAAGCAACTTTCTAAAAATAGTAAATTCCAGATTGGTCCAGAAATGCCAAAAACGAAAAAAGCAAAAAAGCAAAAAAAGCAGAATCCCTAAAAAATAGGAAGTGTCAGAATTGAGCGAAAGCACAGGCGATCCTCGTCTGCAGGGTCTTCTAAGCACTTTTATGACGTTTATGATCAGTTTCAGGCTCAAACTCCCAACTTGGCTCGGATGATGACATCAGACTTTAATATGGAATTCCCAGACATCAGAGACTATGAAATTGCTACTCAAAGCTAAACCCTAAGAGCAAACCAGCGAGGGTCCCCATTTGCAATGGGGCGATGTGTGAAAAAGGTCACAGTACCCATTAAGAGTGAAGGAAAAAAAAAAGATTATGACAAGGAACAAAGATAAATCTGTCTTCTTGTGATGAGCCTTGCTGGCTCTCAACTCAAACCCCAATATTTTCTTAAGTCTTAATGTGTTATTTAGTTTTTTTAGAGAAAGTTTATAGACAGAAGAGAAGGGGCGCATCATATAAAAAGCTCATAAATTGAGAAACAGAGCTATTTTCAACAGAATAAAATTGCAGAAGGTATTATTTAACAATAACAAATAGATCACAATTGCTAAACATACCAGAATGTCTCCAGATTATTTATTTAAAGAAATAAGCCAACTCGCCAGCCAAGAATGGTCAAATCTGACAAATATGGACGCCAGGCTTCCAGATCTGAGTTCTCCCTCCTCAAAACAGGTTACAAGTTCTTAAGAAAGGTGGACGCCAATGATGGAAGACAAATAGGAGCCAAAAGGAAGGTGTTTCAACTAGATCACACGCCTCTCTAAATGGGCACATTTCCCAATGCAAATGGTATGGCCAAGGTAGAAACCATTAGAACACTCTGAAAGCTGAAGTCTGTAGAAGATGGCGACTCTGGAGAAGAAACCCTCTTTCCTTATTGCAGACAAGAAAATGCTGAATGATAAAACTCTGATAGAATCATGTAGAACCTCTGAATGAAGCTCTCAACTGCACTGATTCAACTGATCTCTCACAATCTCAAAAGTGCTCAACATCGAAGAGGAATCGTTCTCCAATGGAAAAATGCTCAAACCCTGATCACAGAGGAAGGCACAGGAAAAATATCCAAGGCAAAGTCGAAATGATCAATAATAATGTTTCTCATTGCCAAATTGCCTTATATCAAGAAGGTACACATTTCCAAGAATATACGCCACTTTTGACATTTAAATCTTTTAAAATATATTTTAAGTCACTTTCAATAGTTTGACTTAAATAAAGTGGGCGCCCTTTTTGTGTTAAGTGATTAAAATATTAAATCACCTTTATAGAGTATTTAAGTGATATAAAATGTATAAAGTCAATTTGACTTTATAAAAAGGCATTAAGTTAATTAATTAACTCAAATCACTTAAAAACCCATAACTCACTCAAAACACCAAATATTCCTGTGCTGTCAGAAGTTGTCGACTCCTGAACTGCTAACGCCTGTTGTGAACCAATCACTGGGCTCTGAAAACGAGAACGATCAAACTCTCCAAAAAGTACCACTGACCCTCTAACCAATCCAGCTAGCCCACAAGGGTCCAATAAAGGGCTAACACACTGTTCCCGAGAACTGACTAGAGCGGGGACATCACACATCTCATCCTCTAACCTGCATTTTCCAGCGCTCAAAACCTTAAATGGCATCTCTTCTTTAGCAGTGCACTTGGGGAATGAAAGAAGTGTTTTATAAGCTTAGAATGTGCGTTTTTATTTCGAACCTTAGTTTTACCCTCTTCTCTTTCTTCCTAGGACATCCTTATGCTTTTTCTTTTAATTTTGCATTGACAAAGTGACAAATACCTCTTCATAGGCACATGTAAACAACTTGAAGCGCATCTGTTATGTTTTAAACTTGACAATGAGACAGTGGGAAGCCCATAGAGACACCCAAGAACTCATTAGTCACTTTACCTTCTATTTTTCATTTGACAACTTGACAATGGAAGTATCCCAAACATGCTTTGGTAACTTTGAACACTTTTTGATATATTGATGTTGTTAAAGTAACAAAGACTACTCTAGGTATGTGGCCAAGCACTCATTTGCACTTTTGGTCTAATTTTACTTTGACTAAGTGACAATCACCTCACTATGAGCACACTCAAGCACTCATTTGTTGTTAGAAATTATTAGTGCATGATGTAGAATAATATAATAAATAATAAATTAACATGTTAATGTTAATTTATTAGATATTAGTTTTTAGTTAGTTATTAGTTATGTGTTAGTTGGTAGTTAGTGGTTTGGGTACTTAAAAGTAAGAAAGGCTTTATAAAGCCATAGAATGTAATGATGTATGGGTTGAAGATGAATGATTGAATTTGTGTTGGAGCATTGTGCTCTTTGTTTTCCCATTTTCAATATTTATCACTTTGTCGTTTTTTGGTTCGAATTTTAGTTTGAGTTTAGTCACTTGAGTAAAAAATTGGACTATCATTCTAATTCTTCATTGATGTTTATAATTGTTCTATCATTCAAAATCTTTATTGACATTTATCACTTAAGTGAAAAAGTGACTTTTAAACATAGTTCCATGGAGTTTCTTGACTTGGAAGTAGGGGTACAGGGGGACCAAGGGCCTAAGTTTGGGGACAGTGGGGTAGGGGTAGTGAGGCAGTGGGGGTGGCACAAATACATATAGTATTGAAGAATTAGTTATGAAAATATGTGTAAGGAATACTTATAAGATTTGCAAATGAAACTTTGGCATACTAAGTAAAGTTTAAACTAATAAACATAAAAAGTATGGCAATGATTTCATTGAACATTAACAATGGTGGGTAGAGATTTGTGGGAAAACTAGAAATAAGTATAAGAATTGCAAATGAAACTTTGGCATACTAAGTAAAGTTTAAATTAATAAACGTTAAAAACATGGCAATTATTGCATTGAACATTAACATTAGTGTGCCTTTTTATTTGCTCTCTTCTTTGGATAAGTGTGTCTCTGAGGGGGCTTATCCTCTGTTACACCTGTAGTGATGGAAAATGTATCCCTTTACATTTTGTCACTTGTTTGGACCCTCCTAGTTAAATTGGACTTAATTGTTCCTTAATTTAGTGTTGTAAGGCGTATCTCTTTACACTTTCACACTTATTTAGGGCCTCCTTAATTAATTGAGCTTAATTTTTCCTTAATTGGCCCCTTTAATTCATTTACCAAGCCTATTTAATTATATTTTTCAGAGAGGAAACCCGACATTCATTAATGCCTTAACATAACACTTCTCATTGAGCAATGTGTGTCCTAGGTTTATGGACCTAGATGGGTCTTCCCTAGACCTTAGGACCTAAATTTAAATTATGTTTTTGGTAGTATTTTAACATATTCAAATTTGTGATTCAATGTCGGCTTGTGATATTTGAATTTCGGGAAATTAAGGATACATATCTATAAATATAAGGTTATTTCACTATGTTTCACCTAGAAGATTTCAAGAAACATTCCTAAAGCAAATATTGTGATCAAAGGCATTCAAGAGCAGATTTATCAGAGTTTTATTGCAGCATTCAAGATCCAATTGTCATGTCAAAGTCTTCTTGCATCATGCATGTTTTTGGAGCTAACATTGTGATGTAGGTTTCATGATCAAATCAAGCATTCAAAGCATTATTTCAAGAAAGATTCAAAGTTTCAAGATCCACATCCATTGAAGCCATTTCATGCAAGTTGTAGATTTACATTCTAAGGTTTATTCAAGGGTTTGTTGCATGGTAACATTGCTTTGTTCATTCTTCATTCCCTCTTTCATGATTTTATTCATTTGAAGGTTTAATTACCAAAATGGGGTTTGACCAAGGCAAACCCCCATTCACCAAAAACAAACAATTTTTCCCTTTCATGTTGTGTTTGTAGATCTAGGTGGAAGAAAGCTTGAAGATCTCTTGAAGAGAAAATTTGAAGAAGTTGAAAAAGTTGTCATCTCATGGAAACTCATCTACAAAATTTATTTCCGACATTTCGACACTGCCACTTGGACAAATTGGAAGATTCAAATCTGTATCAGAGGCTCCCGAAAGTTGCAAAAAAAATCCAACAGTGGACCCATTCGCCTCTAGGTGAATGAGTCCCAGTCAGCCTATGGAAACTTGATTGTAGGTTCTGCCAGTATTGAGCTTAATCTTGCTATTTCAAGTGTTAGATTGCATTTTGGTGTTAGTTTACTATTTTTAGTTTTTCTCCCCAAAGTGTTGTTTGACCTTGACCCCCATCCTTTAGTCATAAGGAAATCTACAGATTCACACCTTGAGTTGACTCACCTAAGGGTTGTAAGCCATTTCTTTGTGTGGATCTCATTTCCTAATGAAATAAGGAAGATAGGTTTATCATACCCCTATTTTGATGCTCCTAACCTATTTTCTTTCATTTCAACACCAAGGGTTGATTTTCATTCTTTATAAGTGTGGCTGAAGTCTCTCTTGCTACCAACCCCTGTGTTAAAAACCCTAATGTGTCAATAAGCTCTTAAGAGATGATCCTTCTACTAGCAGCCCAAATGCCTCTGGCAAGGCCCTTAAGGAAAATACTAGTAGCCCTAATTCTTCTAAGTCTTTGAAGGAGAAAAACCCTAGCCTAATTGTGTTTCTGGGTAGCCCTTCTGTTAATATCCCTTGCTCTTCTGAGAAGAGTAAAAATAAAATTGTCTTTTCTGTTGACCTGCCAAATGTTGATAATAGTCCTTTGGTTTCTAATCCTACCCCTGTTTTCAAAAGAAAGGCTTCCTTTATTTCAGCCACCTTGGATGAGCCTCAACCTATGAAGAAGTCCAACAAGAACCATTCCACTCCTATGACCTCTGTCAAGGGAAATAGTACTAATTAAAAGGGTTCCAAGACTATCAAGGGCAAGAAGGATGTTCACCAAAAGGATAATACTAAGGCCTTGGAGGATTTGGCTATTGATTTTTGGATGAGGAAGGTTCTGGTAAGGGTAACAAAGAGAATTTGGGGGGAAGGAGGTCTGCTAGACTAGCAAAGGCCCTTGAAGACGATAAAAATTTGTATGATTTGAAGATGAGAAAATGTTGAGATTGATTATGTGGAGGAGGTTAATGATGATGTTGAGGAGGATTTCCTTCCTCCTAATTCTGAACCGGATTGCAATTTAGAGGATAATGATGTCCTGACCCATCACCCATTAGGATGATGCTGAAGATTCCCTCTCCATCTCCCCTTAGAATGTATCTCTTTCTTCTGGTAACAGGGAAAGGATGGTTTTTGGGGATGAGGACATCAATGTTGAGGAAGGCCAAGGGATGCACTAGAGAGTTGAGAAGACAAACCTGCAAGAGAACCCTTTGGACACCTATTATGCAGAGATTGCAAACCTTCAAATCAAAGTTAGTACTATGGAAAAGGCCCAACAAGACCACAAGGATAGTAAAAGTTGTGATAAAAATTGGGAAAACATGTACAAATCTATGAATCTGTATTAGAATGGGTTGACTAAAATGGAGAAAGCTTTTTGTGATCTTGTGAAAATTACTAATGGCATCATGAAGAAGTTTGTGATTGGGGTGGTTATAGGTTAGCCAAAGATTAAGAAGAAGAAGAAACAGGATCAGGACGAAGATCAATAGGAGACTAAGAAGAAACACAAGAGTACAAAGCGGAGCTTGGAAGTTGCTTGCTAGGAGGAGCCTATGGATTCCTTGCCCAAAGATTGGAATAATATTTTTTAGTTTGATTCTGTATATTTTTTTATCTATTATGTTGTTTGTTTGTTGTTTCTTGGTTTGGACTGGCTTGTTGGCTAGCTTTTGGACGTTGTTTATTTTCTAGTGATGCCTTTCAGCATGATTTTCTCTTCCTCTAGCACCTTCTGAACCATCTTTATGCCTCTTTTGACTTAAAATTTTCCTGAGGTTCCTTTTCCTTTGTCAAGAGAACTCTTTGAGAGCATAATGTTTATTTGCTTGTCTCTGCACTTAATTGCCTTTCCCTGTATCTTGTTATAATGTTCACCATGTTTGATGTGCTTGAAAAACCTTCATTCTTAAGTACTGCACATGTGTTAGCTTTAAATTGACCATGCCGGCATTAACACTTGCAACAGATGATTTACCAACAATAAACAACAAGTTTTATGGTTGGGGATTGACTAGGGAATGAGAACCCATGTAATACTATCTGATTTACCTATGATATTTACCCTTCTTTCAATTAGGAGTTGTTATAGATGGAAGTGCTGGGAATGGAGATTAGCTGGCAGAGCCTAGGAGAAGCTAGGATTCCAACCAGTTATGTTACCCGTCTTGGAAATACAATCAGATGTTTTGTTTCAATCCTCTAGTTTGGAGTTCTTACTAGAGAGGCATGAGTTCCTGGCAATCGATTGGGTTGTATCTGTTCTATCCATTAAATCAGAAATTTGTATTGCTAAATCCCTAATTTTCTTGGTAGTATGAGCTGCCAAAAGGATCATACATTTTTTTGGAGAATTTAACAACACTAGATGGTTGAGGTTTCCATGCAGAATTAAAAGGATCCATGTATGAGACTTGGAAATATTTGAGTTGTAAGATCTGGGCCCAGCTGGATTTTCGATTCATCTGAAATCTTCAAGCTAACATTTGTTGAAGTCTTTGATATTTTTAATATTCAGCCTTTCTTTTGTTTTATGTTTACAGATTGTTTCCCAAGCTATCAAGGGAAATTTGAAATTGTCTTTTGTGCCTTGCTAAAGGAACTTCCTTTGGATATCTACTATGGTATCATGAATATCATCAGGAAATTGAGAAACTGGATGTATGAGACAACTTGAAGGACAGAATTTATGAAATATGCCTTGTAAGTGAGAGCCAGCTATTTGTCCAATTTTACTTATAGGTTTTGATATGAATTCAATGTAAAATTTATTACCAAATCCTTGTATTTTCTTTCCAATGGGTTGGAAAGCTAAGATAGCTCTTCAGAAAGAATCCAAATTTGTAGCCCAAAATGGGGACAGCTTGATTTTGCTTTTGTTTAGGGATATATGCAATAGAATGTGGGATTTATTCACTCACTTTTTGATCTGTAGCTATCTGAAACTATTTGTAGAAATTTAATCTTTCTAATTTCTACTAGGTTGCTGGTTGAACAAAGATTTGTGTCATCAGAAAATTGATAGCCTGAATATCATTGTCCTCCTTTAGTGCAGCTAGTCTGTAAATTTTCTTGACTTGTTGATATGAACAAATGAACCTGAGAAGAGATTCACCAAGCATAATGAAAAGATATAGCCTTGAGGGATCTCCTCACCTTGATCCTCTGGCAGTATGGAACCAGCACAAGTGACCTAGCGTTTTTTGAAGCTGATTGAGTAGACTGTTGTGCTGATATTGCGTTCTATCCATTTAAATAATTCTTTACTGAATCTGAATTTGTCCACAATTTGTAAAAACAATTGCCAATTGAGTCTGTTTAAGGCTTCAGACGTGTCAAGTTTGTGAAGAACTCCTGACCAATGGCTTTTTTTTAGCTGAATTTATCAATTCTTGAATGGAAATGGTATTTTTTTGTGATTGCCTACCTAAGACAAAAGCAGATTGTGTTTTGGAAATGTTTTATGCAGATGCTATTAATCTTGAAGCAATCAGCTTTGAAATGATCCTATAAATGAGATTGCGAAGGCCAATTGGCCTATACTGATCTAGTTAAGATGCCTTTGCATCTTTTGGGATTAAAACTATATGTATAGCATTTATTTGTGCTAACATTGCTTTTTCTAAGGATTCTAGAACCACTTGCTTACCTGTTCTTTGATGAGATCCCAAAAACTTTGATAGAAGCCTGCAGAAAATCCATTTTGTCTAGGAGTTTTATTCAGATTAAACAAGACGACGGTTTTGATTTCTTCAGATGAAGGTTGTTGATGTATTATCTACTTGTGTAATCACTTTGGGGATAAAATTTGGAAGCTGATCTTGACTTTAAGCTGTTATTTAATTTGTAGAGCTGTCCATTAAAATATTCTTGATGTAATCAGAGGCTGGTTTAGTGATTTCCTGAGGATTCCTAACAATCTGCCCTAAGTCTGTAACTATTGCTGCTGTTGTGTTTACATTTTTTTCTTTGAGAATTGATTTATGAAAGAAAGCATGAGACTGTCCTTTCTTAATCCACTATATTTTTGCTGTTCAACATCAATATCATATTTCTCATTGTTGTGATAGTGTGTGATTTTGTATGTTGTTTGTTCTGCTTTTTGCTAGGTTGGCACCATTCCTCTTTGGAGTAACAGTTTTTTAATACGGACAAGCTGCTAATGGTCTTTTTGGGTTTTCTTCATGAATATTCCTAAAAAGTTCTTTGTCTTAGACTGTTAATTTGTTTTGTTGGAACCCCAGTTTTTTTGTCATTTTGAATATTTGACGCCCTTGTGTTGGAGGAGCTGAAGTTTAACATGTGTATACAAAATCTTTAAAGGAGTGGTGTGTGGTACACATGCTTCTGTATCCGAATATTGCTTTAACTGAGTGTTGATAATTTTATTTGGAGGTCCAACTCCTTATATGTTCCATTATAGTACTTCCATTGATTGATAATTTCAGTGTTTAGGTGCTCTTCCACATAAGATCTGATCCTCTGCAATTTTGGTATCTAGATTTGTATCATATCTGCAATTGATTTGTCCTGATCCATTTCATCTTGCTCACCTGCTTCTTTTTATAGTGGTTTCCTCTCTTTTTGTCTTGTGGAAATTTTATTTACATTGAAAGATGTGTTTGGATGTTGAAATTTCATGGTAGTTTGATTTTGCTTTGTAGAGTATTTTTTCAGTTTTGATTACTTATTTCCTTGACCTAAATGAGAGGTTGAGACTTATGCAGTCAAAGGGAATTCCTTAGATACCTTGTGGTGAGTTTGATTGATGGATTTACAATTTGATTGAGTCGTTCGGAACTTCAGTCTTGAGGGACAACAAAAGGGTTTGAATATGTCACTAGAATTATTTGATCAGTAATGATGTTCTTCCTTGAAATGCCTTTTGGAATCTGTGCTTAATTTCCTTTTCTTAATCCTTTTGAATTTGTTGAGTTGGTGGCTGATTTTTTAGATGGGTTGCTGAATCAAAATGTTCTTGATTGTGTTGCTTGGGACTCTTTAGTAGGCTATCATGTGGATTTATTTTGCTCTGATTGATGTTTTTCTTGGGTAGATCTGAATGAGAACAAACCCTGGCTAGATACGCATATTCATGACACAACCTGCATCTGAAGGGGACACTTAAATAGTTCACCTTTTGGTCCTCTAGAATGATATGTCAAGGAGTGGTTTTTCTAAATCAATATTAACACAAAAATCTGGTGTAGTTAAAGATCCTTGGATTCATGGTGATTTTTGGGGCACTTGTATATTCTCCTACAACACTGCCTATTCTTTGGTATTTTCTTGCTAGTATTCACTTAGAAGAAGAGGAAGTCTTACCCATATTGGGAACACACTGTGTAGGTTGTCTAGCAATATGCTAGGTGGGAGTTTGCTCCTTAGGGAGATTAGATGTTGCTAAATTGTAGTTGGAATTGATGGGGCAAGAGGAAAAGGTGTCGATCTAGTTGAGGGAGAGCCGGGATCTGAAACATAGGGAGAGCAAACAAATATCCAATGTGGTGGTCAATTCTAGCTCATTTGGGAATATATATACATACATACATACATACATACATACATACATATATATATATATATATATATTTATTTATTTATATATATATATATTATCCATATGACAAATTGTTGGTGTGATTTTATTGCACATCTTTAATTAAATTGGGTAATCATATTTCATTCCTTGGTGGCTAATAAGACGTGTCATCCTTGATTGAAGTTAATTTTCCATCTCTACCTCATCAATCGATTGAGGGCAATTAGGTGTCACCTTTGTCTCTACTTATTGAGTTAGCTCCTCTTGTTTGTGGGGGCCTGTGGGAGGATGAAAGGTTTCCAATTGTTTGATAGCTCAGTTCACAATCCAATCCATAGATAGGAGGAATTCCGCACATCACACAGTCTTTGGATCGGGGGGAGCGGGACACATAAACTAGAGCTTCGAACTTAATACACCAATGGATGGAATAGCAGCAAGTGGCATCTTTCCCGATATAATTTGTTGACAACAAGGTACTCATGAAAAGGTAGAAGGCATTACTCCCTATTGTGATCAATCTCTTTCTTCTAGCGGTGAGGGGGGAGGGGGGAGGGAGGTGCAAAACATAGCCCCAACAACGTTTTGAGGGAAGACCTGCAGTCTTTAGTTCATGAGCTTGATGAGTTGACCAATCACTCTACCCCTCTACGACTGATATAGTTTGGTTGCTAGGCCCAGAAGTTTAGTTCTTCAGAAACAACATCGGGTGGGAGAAGGCCTATCCCTTCCTATCCCTCAACGCTATCACTTTGAATTCTAATGCCCCCCCACCCAGATTCTATATGTAACATGCCCTCGCGCCCTTGAGGATAGGTGCCCCACCCACCCGCACCCTCACCCCCAGCCAAAGTTACCTCAATCCCTCTTGGACACTTGTCATTGTGGTTCATCCATCCAAGACACTAAAAATAATTATATTTTCTTTTGATTAAGAGAAACTTTGAAGGCAATGAGAATGCCAATTTTTGTTCGCTCGAGTTGTTAATTTATGCTTCTCTACAAAAAGTTTATAGTAACAAGTTTGATATCCAAAAGTCTTGGGTAGAATTTTTTGGGTCTATTGTAAAGTCCAACATGGTATCAAAGAAAATGTGTGCCAAATCCAAAATGGTAGCAAAGCTAATCTATGCCAAATGATACATAGATCAAATATAAGACTCTGTATCCATTTCTAAGTCATGCTTCATGCTATAATAAACCATAAGATATTTACTCACACTGACCCATCTCTAAATAGTAAATACAGTTAATATGTGGATAAAGATAGCTATACTATTCTTCAACTCCACAGCTTCGTGCTGCTTAATTCTTATGGGTACGCGTATTTACAATCAATGAGCACAAAACTGTGAAAGGTAATCAAATGAAAAAATTCCAAAACAATTAAGTGGAAACAATGGCAAAAAAGTTGGAAAATTCAGGTTAAAAAAAAATAATGAAATCTTTTCCAAGAAAATTTGGGATAGTACCAAAATTTTGATAAATCCAAATATCCTGATGGTTATTTATATGCATCATATAGCTACTCTAAGCAGTAGCACCCAAACAACACCTCAAAATCAACTTATATGGATCACACATGCCATTTTGTAATGCCTCTTTTTAGCCCTAAGCTTTTCGATGTCTGTTAGCCTATTTTCGGAGTCCCATAGGTTACTCAGAGGCGTTTCTAGGGTTTCCAAGATTCTTGGGGTTTCTCGTTTGTTTTTTAGGAGGTTATTGCAGGGGTTTGCTAGAGAGTTTTTTGGATCTTTCTGGGTTTTTTGAGATCCTTGGTGGGCAATCACTGCTATTTTTAGCAGTGTTTATTTTTAGTAAGTCACATCTGCATCTCAGAATATGCTTATTTTGATTTTGGACACACTATTTTTAGCAGTGTGCTATTTCTAGTAAGTGTTATTCCTGGTAGTGGTCTTGGCAACAGTTCAGTGCAAGGTTTCTATTTCTGGCAATGGTGGCAACTTTAGTTGTTGATATCTTGTTACTTTTGGCAGTTTGTGCTTCCGACAACCTTGGAGTTTGAAAAAGGAAATATTTGAAACTTAAGCTAATATCATAAAGTCAAAAAAGGCCCCTTGGACCCCCACAACTTAAGTTATTTTAAAAAGAAAAATTAAAACATAACTATAGTGGATTGTAGTGAACCACCACTCTGCTGTTTTGGTTTCAATGAAGTTCTGTGGGTCTGATTTTTTGTTTTCAATTTGTATTTCTTCTTTTTTTTTGTGTTTTGAGTTTGATGCCAATAAAGCTAAAGATACTAACAAGCATATACATACAATAGAAACTTTAAATTAACTAATCTACTGTGATAACTCGAATAATGACTCAACTTAACAGCCAAAGATGCTTCCTTCATTACATAATAGATTACATAAGATAGATAGCTTACATCAGATTCAAAACAATAGACATCTTATGCCATAGATTTTACTTACAGCCATACAACATAGTGAATAGTGATTTGCTACAGTACTGTCGTGTTTTTCGTGACCGCACCAACACAGAATAAAGTTTACCAACAGTTACTCTATCCTCTCTTGAACAAAGTCTCCAGCATGCTAAGATTGTGAGAAAGATCATGCATTTAACTCCAAGGTTCCTTTTATGCAGTGGATAGTCTTAGTTGGCTTGATGTGATTTTGTTGGTATCACGAGGGGACTTACACAATTGTTCAGTTGAAGCTCAAAGAGAAAGGAATTTTCACAAGTTTCGAAAGATTTGTCAATGTAGCATAGGTTCCTATACTAACCAGAAATGTATTGAATTTAAATGGGTGCAGGGATAAGAAGGCTCTAATCTACTCTAAGGCGTGGGACATGGTGATCAATTCTTGCAGACTTCAACCAGGCTTTGCTTTGCCTCACTTTGGACAACCTCCACAGAACCGGTGCAATCTTCAGAGGAGTAGCTCAAGGTGTTCAAATCACAACTTAGCATGAAAATACCATCACAATGACGCATATAAACATACAAATCATGATTGAAGTTAAGTACACAATATTCCAATTGACTACACAAGGCGCATTCACCATCAGCGAACACACTCGTGGTATGGATAGACGAAGCTCGCTCAAATCAAACACCACTTTCCACAACTATCATCTACTTGCATGAAATGAAATATATATTTTACCCTATGGTAGTTTAAAATTCTAAGTGAATTGGAAGGACGAAGAAGCCTTGCTAGCTACTCACAACAAAAGACGAAATCACCATCAATGAAAACTCTTTTTATTATGAGAGTGTTCACAACAACTTCTTACAAAGCATTCAAATGGAAGACTTTCCTTCCTTTTCAATCTATGCTACCAATCTATGCTATCAATCTACACTATCAGTCTCTCTGTTCTATGTCTGATGTCTAATCTAATGAATTACAAATGAGGCGGGATGCCCCTTTTATAGTTGGCCCCTTTCAATGGACGGCTCAGATTCAAAAACAATGAAGGGCTCAGATTGAGCCACACAAACCCTAACCCTAAAAACCGCCACTAAAAAGAGTGGGGTAATAAATGTGCAATTAATGTCCACCTGTTGACGTGGTTTTTGCGACCGCACCAACACAGAATAAAGTTTCCCAACGGATACCCTATCCTCTCTTGAACAAAGTATTCAGCAAGCTAAGATTGCGAGTAAGATCATGCTTTCAACTCCAAGGTTCCGATAATGCAATAGAATATCCTCAGTTGGCTTGATGTGATTTTGCTGTGTTCTTACGAGGGGACTTACACAATTGTTCAGGATACTTGCAGTAAACAACAGATATATGCTTTGAAAGGGATTTTTGTGCGAATGATTTAGCTTTGAAGTACGAGTTTCCTAAAGCTAACCAAAAGTATGCGGAATTGAATGGCTATAGAGATTTAGAAAATCTAAATTCTAACCTAAATGCAAGGGGTGTTATGCTTAATTTTAATGAGCTTCAAACAAACGTTGTCTAGCCTCCTATTGAACAACTTCGACAAAGTTAGTGCAATCTTCAAAGGAGAAAAAGGATGTTCAAATCAAAATTCAATGATGCAAATACCATCACAACGACGCATAACTACACATGAATCTTGACCGAAGTTAAGTATAAAGCATTCCAGTTGACCACGCAAGACAAGCTTACCATCAGTAAGATTGTTAGTGGTATGGATCGAAGAAGCTCACTTACATCAAACATAAGCATCCATATCTAACTATTAGCATGAAAATTAAGTCCTAGTTGAAGTCAAAGGAAGAAGAAACCTCACAAACTACTCACAACAAAAGTTGAATTCACCATCAATGAAATGCTTTTATTATGATTAGCCTTCGTGACAATCTCTTACAAAAATTCTCAAAGGGAGAATTCCCCTTCTTCAAACAATGCAATGAAAACTACTCTAACTCCAAAATGTCTACTCTCTATTCTGCTCCAATATCCACTAATTGCTGACTATTTCTAATTCTAATAATATTACAAATGAGGGGGAATCCCCCTTATATAGCTAGCCAAGTCCAACGGACGGCTCAGATCGAATTACAATGGAGGGCTCAGATCGAGCCACCTCAGCCCTAGACAAGATTTTCCCTAAAAACCGCCAGAAGGTGGAGGAGTGGTGTCATAAATGATCCCAAAAATAGCAGATTCCTTCTTGACCACTATGGGAAATTAATGCCCACTATCCTTCTAGAAGATTCTCGTCCATGACTCGGATTCCCTTGCTCTTCTCTCTGACCGCGTATGCTACGAACCGGGCCAGTATCTCATCAACTTCCTCCTCAGAAATTGCTGGAGTAAGATTAAGCTGATATTCTAGGATAGCTACCATCTGCTCATGTCGATCGTAAGACTTTCCCCAAGCCTCAATAGAATCCTGTGTACTTTGAATAATTGCTGAAAATGTCGAAATGTTCTCAAAGTCCAGTTGAGAGAATATCTTCATCTCGGAGAAGAAAGGTTGCAACCTTGCCTTCAATCCGTCAATCTCCACCTCCTTAGGAGCTAGCCTCTTGGCGAACAATGCATCCAATGTGTTGAGGATGCCCTCGTGAATATTCCTCATCGCCTTCTTGATTTTGGAGGATTCCATAGCTGCCGTGTCGAAGAAGCCCTTTCCAGTGAATGCAGTTGAATGCCACCCACGAAAATCATACCTGTCACCAGCCTGAATCACTCCTTCATTCACCAAAGTTTGAGTGGGCACACGCATCAAAACAGCAAGGCGAGGAATGGTTTTGTCTTGGAAAATATGGGTGTCTCCCCAGGCTTGCTTGACACCATCCAAGCACGAAAGGATACCAGACATACCCTGAAAAGATGAGACAAGATCGGCCATGAATTTCTCCGCCTCTGTGCGAACGCCGCTTATCCATTTGTCTCCCTCTCTTATAGCTCTCTTCATTTCTTCAAGCCCACTGATTGGTTCCCGTGGCAGCTCAGGTGGAAGCTCTACTGCTGGGTTCTCTTGAGCACCTGGACGTGCTAGATGTTGCACATATCTGACCAATGCCTTGTGCTCCTTCTTCAATCTTTTATACTTTCCTTCCTTTCGTACCAACCTATCCTTCAATGCTTGAAAGGAATTTTCAGCTTCTTCAACCACTTGCACCCCAGAAGGACGTCCCAATTCAATTGTGGTGACGGTGTAATTCTCTAGCATTGCATCACTTAAGTCGTGATCCTCCCTTGGAACGGCAATATGGAGGGTGCGCGAACCGGCCTCATTAGTCTCCATTTCAAATACTTCCTTGCCCTCTTCCTTTTCGGTGACTTACTTGTTCTGTTTAGAAGCTCCTCCATCTCAATGGCCAGGTTAGCATCATCGTCCTAATCTCTTCTTATTGCATGTGAGAGCCAATTACGCTGAGTGTCATAAATAATATGGGGCTGCTCTTCAGTTGCCTCCACTTCACGAACCTCCACCCGAGCAATATTTTGTTGAGGCTCGACTATCTCCATAGGTTGATTACTTTCCTCATGAGCTCCAACCCTTGATTCTATAACATCCTCTTCCTCGAGAGCTGTCTCAAACACATGATCAAAGTGGGTGTCTGCTTCCATTTCCTCCCCTTCATTTGGCTGATTGGCACCTTCAGGAGCATTAACACTCTGAGTATCCAACTCTCTCGGCATTGGTTGGTTAACCTCTCCAACCTCTAGCTCTCCATTCCTTCGAACCCTCTGATCCGCAAACAGTGAGACTTCACGCACGCTGGAGGAATGGGTCACCAACTGAGTAGATGATGTGTCCTCCGATCCCTGAGGTTCCGGCTGAATAGGTTCTTCCCGCTGTGGTGGCTCCACAGTCTGGGCAACTTGTTTCTTCCTTTTTTCCAACACCGGTGGCCTTCTATCACCCATGAGGTTGTATGAGAGAGCAACTGATCTTCTTCTCAATCTGCGAACGTGCTCCTCTACCCAAGTCCTTGTAAAAGTCAAGACGGGAATAGACAAAGTGTCTAAATCCGTAATCTCTGGCTCAGCCCAGTCTAGTGGTGGAATTGGTGTGTCCTTTATTGATTCATAATCTAGATGAATAAGCCTGGCATCTTCTTCGACTTGATCCGGCACTTGGACCACTTCACATTCTCTGATTAATTTGAGAGGCAACCTGGAAAACATTCTTTTCCTAATCTCAGCTTCGTCTCCAGCGTTCGCCCAAAAATCTTCTAAGTGAGCCCTGTGTCTGTACTCCTCACCCTGCACTGTTCCAATCTTTCCTCGAGGATCAAAATCTTGCCGGCTGGTATGGAGAGTTAACTGATAGAACCGCAACTCATCTTCTGCCTCCTTGGCTGCCTGTAGAGAAGGGCATTCCTCAAGTGAGTTTCCCAAAACAATGGGAAAGTGAAAACCTCCCTTCTTCCTCCTTATAATTTTGTCGTAGGCCACCAGTTGCCTAGACAGCTCAAGCATAATCATTCTATTCGTGGGGTACCTCGGTAGTCGATAGACGTATGAATTGTACCCTGGCAGCCTTAAATAGGTGAACTTTGGGAATTGGACGAACCAAAACCCATACTCTTCTATCAACATTTGCGCCTCTTCAGATATCCTTTGTTGCAACCTCCGCTGAAGGGTCCTCGTGATGTACATTGTGAAAGCATCATTCACCCTCTTGAAGTCAGCCGTGTGCGTGAGATGCAACTGTCTACAAGATTCATGAATCTTGAATTGATTAAAACCACAGCCAATCGGCTCTTGGTATGCCAACCCTCTGTATTTTGTCATCCGAGCTAGGATGTAGATAACATACGAGCTCATGTAGAATGTTCTTGTTCTCCTCAGATTTATGAACTGTTCATTGATGTTATCGCTGATCATCTGAGCCCAATTCACTTCCACCTTCCCTTCGAGCACCACACTAATGTAGAAGAACATCCATGGCTCGAACACATATGACTGCGGACTGCCGTTGACTCGACTGAGCAACATAATTATATCACAGTATTCCTGTTTCAGCTCCTCTTAAATTATCTGCTTTGGCAGCCTGGCAGCAGGAGGCTTTGGCTTTCTCATCCAGGTGGTATTAATTCTCTTCATGCACTTCTCGAAAGATGTTGCATACATCTTATCAGCCTTTTCCTTGGACTTGTATAGCATCTTATCTGTAGCCAGGATCCCAAATGCCTTGCCAATTGCGTCAGGTGCAAAGTTGGCCAATATCATGCCATCCGGAGAAACAATCGTTCCAATGGTCTGAGTTGTAGAAGTTTGCGCACTCCAAAATCAACTCTGGACATCGAACTGCTGGTGGGAACCCGGCCGCTGCATATAATCTGCTCTTCACAATGTTGTGTGACGCTTTTGTCGGAGGATTGCCACCTTGCCCATATATCCTTCGCATGAAGGCCTCGAGGTTGAAAGGCCCGAGGTTGGTGTCCGTCAAATTCCCGAACTTTGACATGATCTTAGACTCCGGAATAAAAGATTTCTTCAAACTCTTGATGATCACTTGCTTGGAGGCATTTTCTTTGATAGCTTCATTATTTCCCGCCTTAGCTCCAGCTTTGCTCGCTCCAGCAACATCAGCTTTTCGTCCTTCAGCCATCTGCAAAACAAGAAGCAAATATTACACTTCAAACTTTTAAAAATCAAATCATGAGATATGGCTGGCGAATGGAGTTGGCTGCAAAATAAATATAAGTTAATAGCTTCAGCAGTAAACTTCGACTTCAAACCTCAATAACTTTATACTTTGAAATATAAAACTCTGGACTTCAACAATTTTGCAGCCAAGAGAATTTTCAGCTCTTCGGAAGAAATCAACTTCACAATGTCAACCTCGGAAAATACTTCAAGTTTCAGTAACTTTCAACAATTTTAAATCAGCAGCAACTTCGGAAGTTATAAATCAACAACTTCGAAAGTTTCAACAGTCTCTACTTCTGATCTAATTCTTTCTTGAGATTCAACAACTTCAGAAAATTTAAATCTCAAGCTCAAGCAATTTCGACTTCCAGCATTCAGAGAAATAATCAAACAATTTCAGCCTTCAGCAACTCTCAACTTCGGAAAACACTTCGAGTTTCAGCAACTTTGAAAATATTAAATCTCAACAACTTTAAATACTTACCTTCAGCAACTTGGAGAAATAAAATCCTCAACCTCGGTAGCTTATACTTCAGATTGTACTTCGAGTCTCAGCAACTTCGCAACAATTTCGACTTCAGAGAAATAGATCAACTCCAGCAATTTCAACTTTAGAGAAATAAGTCGACTTCAGCAATTTCAACTTCTTCAGCAACTCCAAAGAAATTAAATCAGCCTCACAACTCCTTGAAAAATCGAATTTAACACCTCCTCTCACTTTCAACAACTCTCAACTTCGAATTTGCTCATAGCTCAACAATCACTCTCAACTCTCCAGCATAAATCTCAGCTTCGAATTCTGTGAGATGAAAATGAAAATCCTCGAAGTTTTATAACCAAAAACTGGTGCTAATTTTAGCAGATGCCATTAATTCTCTTCATCATGACTTAGACATTTTCTAAATTTAAAAGAGAATATTCCAGTCTTCTTACAGTCGTAATGGCAATTTGCTATTCAAGGAGATTCTTTTCCTCGATTAAATTTAAAATTTCCCTCCCAACTGCCAGTTACCTCCAGTGATTTCGAAAAAAAAATCATTTTACTTCGATTTATAATAATCTTACTGTTTTTTAAAATGGCATATTTAATTTATTAAAATTTAATTCAAATGCCATTTAATTTATTTCACCAGCGTCTGTGAAAATTCGATGTCAGCACTTTAAAATGGCTAGGCATAATTTATTTTCCATCCATAACAAATCCAAAATGAATTCCCCACAATTAAAATCGTCTGGATTCTTAAAATTTCATGTGTCTAAATTCAAAGGGGAATTTTTAATTTAATACTTTGGAAAATAATTAAATTTTAATTAATTTCTCTGACTTAGGCAAATTTTCGAGTTAATTGCCTAGAGAAATTTTAATTTCTCCCAACGCCTTTTATTTTTCATCTTCAATCTCGCTTCTGGAAAAGATTTAAATGCCTTCGAGTTTTATAGAAAATCACCATTTGATTTTTTTCGCATATCATGCCAAATTTTTTTATTTTAATACTCACTCGTCACTTCTTTAATATTTGCCTTAGGAAAATTTAAATTTTCCCCTTTCAAGCCCAAGGCGCATTTATCAAGGTGAACTTTCAATTTTAAAATTTAGAAATTTCGTCCCCCTCCTTTTATTTAATCAATACTTCCCCTCTTTATTCAAGGCGCAAATCCTCATAGCTTAGACGTCTTTAATTTCAACACTTAGGTTATTTCTGAGTTTTCATGAGTCCAGGCGCATATTGGAGTAGTATCTTCAAATTTCGAAACACTTGAAACATTGTGGAGTCTCCTCAAAGCTGGGCGCGTATTATAGCTTGGGCTTAAATTATAAACACCTAACAAATTTCGGCTTAACTTCAACCTCTTTGGGCGCGAATGGCAGGAAGAGCATTTATTTTAAGTGACTTAGACGTCTTTTACCCCTTCCACTTGCTTGGGCGCATATAAGACCTTGTGCTTCCAGTTTATACGTTTGGAAAATTTCACTTTCCACCATCTTCAAGGCGCACCTGGAGCCTCCTCCTTCGAATTTGGATGCCTTAGAATATTTTTCTGTTCTCCTTACTTCTTGGGTGCGTATTATAGCTTAGATCTATAGCATTTAGATGATTTTCATATTCTCCAGGCAAGGCAAGGCGCATCAACAAGGGAGAGCTTCAAATTTTGGACACTTGAGCAGATTTCTGACTTCCATCCTAATGAAGGCGCATTTCAACCCCTATACTTTCATTCTATTGAACACTTGGAAAATTTTGAGTCACCTTCAGGCTTGGGCGCATTTAGGATACTAAGCTTTCAATTTTGAACTTGCAAACTTTTCAACACTTAATTTCCTCCAAGGGCGCATATCATGGGTCCTTCTTTTAATTGGGGGCGCATTTCACATGTAGAGCTTTTAATTCTTGCAAGATGGGCGCATTTAGGGATGTTTGCTTTCATTTTCACGCCTTAGAAACTTTTAAGTTTCAACCTCTTCTTCCAGGCGCAAATGACTTATTCTCCTTCAAGTTTACACCTTGGGCGCATATAGTACTTTGAACTTTCAATTCGCTGACACTTAGAAAATTGGAGTCTTTCTTCTTAAGGGCGCAAATGCAAGGGGGAGCTTTTAATTTGAGGCGCAAATCACAGGGGGAGCTCTCAATTTCGACACTTAGTAACTTTTCAATGCTCAAAGGCGCAAATGGAGGTATCAACTTCTAATCTTCACGCCTTAGTCAATTTTAAGCCTCTAAGCTCAAGGGCGCCTTTTAGTCATGGAGCTTTCAATTCATTTGCCTTAGAATTTTTTAGTACTCCCTTCAAAGAGGGGCGCATTTGATCCATGAAGCTTTTAATTTTTGCAACTTAGAATACCTCTCAAATCTTGAACCTCTAGGGCGCATTTTAGTCATGGAGCTTTCAATTTTGAAGACTTAGCCGAATTTGAAGTCTTTTCTCCTCATTTAAGTTCTTGGGCGCATTTGACACATAGAACTTTCAATTTGTGTGCCTTAGTGAAATTTTCAAGTCATCCTCTTCAAGGTAAGGCACATTTCCCTAGGCAAGCTTTCAATTTTCCAAACTTAGTCAATTTCCAAGCTCCTCTTTGACCCTGGGCGCATATGACCTATGGAGGTTCCATTTTTGACACTTAGGCAAAATTTGAAGTTCTTCAAAGAGGGGCGCATTTGACCCATGGAACTTTCAGTTTAATTGCCTTAGAAACTTTTTATCATCCTCCTTCAGCTTTTAAGGCGGATTTTGATGCTAGACTTGAAAATTTATCAGTTTTCTCGAATTTCATGCTCTTTGCCAGATTTAGGGTGATCTTTTCCTGCTAACCCTAATTCGCCTTGAGTTTCTATTTTTAGAAAGTTCCTTGAATTTCGTGCTTTCAACTGACTTTTGACTCCAGAAAGCCTGATTTTCGCCCTGTTTTGAATTTCGTGGTGTGATCATGCTGTCGGGGCCTGATATTTGCTCATACCTGCTATTTTTAGCAACTTGCTAAAAATAGAAACTGCTCAGAAAGTCTTCAAATTTCACGTACTAAGTGCCTGAAGTGTAACAACTGTGGCTGGATGCTGCTTTTGCGCGACTGTCCTGTTCCGCCCTTAATTTTAGGAAACCCTAATTTCTCTGCCCATGCCTGCTAAAAATAGCAATTGCCTGATTCTCCATTCTCAGCAACTCCGTTTGTCTTGAAATTCGCGCCAAGGGGTCCTCATCACATGTTTGACCTGTTCATACTGAGACTTGATGTTGACCTGCTATTTATAGCTGCTTCTGAAGTGACTTACTATTTATAGTAAGTGCTTGATTTTGAGACTTCCTTAGCTCCGTTTGAGTTGAAATTCGAACAGCGTGCTCCTTGTTGGTGGACTTGCCTGTCTGCGCTGGCACCTGAGATTGACTTTCTATTTATAGCCTGCGTCAAGAGTTCCTTACTAAAAATAGTAAGTGCTTTGATTGCCTTCAAATTTTGTCAGCAAACTCCTCGGAAGATGCTGATCACGGTGGATACTTCAGTTTTGGATATTTTGATGTTTGATTCCTTATTTTTAGTTCTCAAGCTCGAAACCCTAATTTTCCTGCATGTTCCTCAAATGAGCTCCGTTTGACCTCATTTCTGTTGCATGATGATCAGTTCGTGGTTCTGAAGTGCTGGGCAGCTGCCAGAGTGGTACCTGCTAAAAATAGAAAGTGGCTAAGAAAGTGACCAACCGGTCACTAGATGATTTTGCGCCACATTGCTGGAGGGATCTTGAAAAACCCAGAAAAACCCAGAAAAATCAACATGCAAGCACTGGCTAAAAATAGTAAGTTTCTGAAAAGTGACCAGTTCCACTTGCATGTTACATCGTTGCGAAGGTCTTGGAAAACCCAGAAAGAATATACCGACATGCGCTGAGAAAATCTGCATGCAAACCCTAATATCGGCCTCCAAAGGCTGAATGCTGAAAGTCGTTGTCTTGCTTCGCATGTCACATGACTGCGAAGGTTTCGAAAAACCCACAAAGTATCTCCAGACATGCATCATAAAATGTAACATGTAAACCCTAGAATTTGCTCTGGAAGCTGAACTGCTAAAAATAGCAAGTTGTCCATTTTTGCTCAAATTTTGTCAGAAGTGAACTTGAAGTGCTCAGAATGCAATGAAGTTGCCAAAATGTGAAAATCTTGAGAAGATCAATCTTGAATTGACACTTACTAAAAATAGAAAGTTGGCAGAATTCAGTGAAAATTCAGAGGTCACTTGTCGGAAGTGTTTTAACAGCAGTGCCAAGCTCAGAAGTTGACCAACCAACTCAATTTGACCCCAAAGCAACCTAAAGATGTGAAACCCTAATATCAGATTTGGCCAAATTTTACGTTTAAGCTCGCAGACGGGAGCATCCCCGGAAGGCAGATAGCAGAAAAGAAGCAGAAAGAGAGAGAGAGAGACAAAAACCAAAGCCAAAAGACCAAAATGGAGCAAAAATTTAGGGGGTCCCCATTTTGAATGGGGCGATGTGTGAAATGGTCACAACACCATCTTCTAAAAGATTCTTGTC
The DNA here is from genome assembly GCA_007258455.2 of Sequoia sempervirens. Taxonomy (NCBI): domain Eukaryota; kingdom Viridiplantae; phylum Streptophyta; class Pinopsida; order Cupressales; family Cupressaceae; genus Sequoia; species Sequoia sempervirens. The sequence continues at coordinate 73,669 of VDFB02333600.1, forward strand.
CATTGTTCTTCTCTTTGATTGTAAATTCGATGAATTTGGCCGACGTAGCTTCAACCTCCTGAACTGGCAAGGCAGGCATGATCTCACTCTGAAACTCCAAGACTGCAACTTCCTTCTCCTGCTTGATGATGATTTTCTTCCTTGATGCCATTCTTTAACTCTGAAGTGTTTGAGGATGATTTCTAACCCCTGGGTCTTCATTATTCCTCTATTCTGAATTTAAAGGATTCTTCAGTCGTGGACTCGATCATTTCTTCCTTGCCACCTACCTTCCCGAGTTGGGTGCTTATTAGGTCCTTGTGGAGAAATTTCAACACTTAGCCATTTCTTCCAACATCTCCCTTCATGACTCAGGTGCAAATGAGACATCACGGAGGAGCTTCGAACATGTAATTTTTCCTTTCCAAGGTTGTAATATTGTCCCAGAATATTTGCTTCATCACTTCAAGTCCTCCCACCTTGGTCCTGGCATTCATCTTACAAAACAAAAGAAGAGCATCAAAACACTTAATATAAAATCCCCTTACGTACTTGATTTCCATGTTCTGACTTTTGAGGTCTGATAGGGTTCATCATTTTTCTCTAGTTTTACTTCATCTTCAAATTCTTCATGTCTTAGCTAAATTTCCCCTCCCTGAGGGCGCATTTAGAAGGCTTTGCATCACTACCTGCTTGAGAATATTTTCACATCATCATTCATCCCCCTTAGGGCACATCTAGAGACTTGAGCTTCCATTTTCATTCCTTAGAGAATTTCACCCATCTTATACTCCTTGGGCATACCTTGCTTCCTGTGCATTTTGAAATTATCTCATCTTCACTCTGGCTTGGAAAAAATTATTCCCCCATAAAAATTTCATCAAAACATTTACCTGCCAGGTGCCATAGAAAAGTTGATCATAAAGACTTAGCCATTTTTTCTTAGGAAATTTTTATTTCATCTAGGGAATTTCATTGACCAGGCGACCACTTAAAATCTCCACTTTAAAATTTCTAGTGAAGTGTGAAAGGCTTCAAAATCATTTTCTTGTTGAAAATATCCAATACCCAGAAGAAAATTCCCCTCAGAAAATGCAAAATTCATGTGTCTACAGACAAAGGGGTACATTTAATTTTTTTATTTTCCACCTTAGAAAAATATTCCCCACCAAGGTTCATTTTTACTTCTCCTCCTTTGGGCGCATATGAGCTGGGGTCAGGCAATTTTTATAACTTAGAAAATTCTCAAGTCATCACCTTGATGGGTGCATTTCAGGGGTCCAACTTCCATTTCTTTTTTCTTAGAAAATTTTCAAAACACCTCCTTATCTTGGGTGCATTTTACCCCTTGAGGTTCCATTTTACATGCCTTAGAAAATATTTTCAAGCCACCATCCCATTCAACTTGGGCTCATTTCACCCCTTCTCCTGCCATTCTTCAACACTTAGCAAATTTCCATGCCATCACCTCCAGCTTGGGCGCATATGGAGTGGGGTCAGGAATTTTTAAAAAAAATTGTCTTCTTCCCTGCTAGTTTGGGTGCATTCTGGTGGGTCAACAGGAACTTTCAACACTTAGACAAAAATTCCTCCACCTCACTTTACCTTGGGCGCATTTAGGGGGTCCTGCAGGAATTTCTCACACTTAGAAAAATTTTCTTCCATGCTTCTCCAAGTTGGGCGCATTTGAGGGTTTGTACTTCCAGTTGCCAACACTTAAACAAATTTCCTAGCCTCTCCCTTGCTTGGGCACATTTTAGAGGGGATACTTCCACCTTTTCATACTTAGAATCTTTTCCAGCTAACACATCACCTTGGGTGCATTTCACTAGCCCTACTTTCAATTCACTGACTTAGAATTTTTTTTTCAACTTCTCAAGGTGTCATGAAGGGCGCATTTGCTAGGTGGTGGAGGAATTTTTCCTGCCTTAGAAACCTTTTTTCCAATTCCATCTTCTTGAGGGCAGATTTGGAGGGGTCTACAGGAATTTGCAATGCGTTGAAAATATTTTCTCCACCCACCTTCCTCCTTGGGTGCATATGAGGGGGGCTACAGGAAGTTTCAAGTGCCTTGGAAACTTCTCCTTCATGTTTCTAATTTGGGCGCGTTTTGATGGGTGTACTTCTATCTTTTTATGCCTTAGAAATTATTTGCATATCTTGGGGGTGAATTTAGGTAGGTCTTCTACCATTTGCAAACTCTTAGAAATTTTCTCATGCCTCCTGCATAGGATAGACGCATTTGATAAAGCCATCTTCCATTTTCATGACTTGGAGAATTTTCTTGCCACCTATTCATCATGGGCGCATTTGGGAGTTTCTACTTCCATTTTGCCTTAGAAACTTTTCCAAAATTCATGCTTTCCTTGGGCGCATATAGGGGGTCCTTCTTCCAGTTTCAAAACACTTAGAAATATTTCAACTTGTCTTCTTCCTTGGTGGGCGCATTCTGGGGGGTCCTGCTTCAATTTCCCAAACTTAGAATGTTTTACCAACTCCCCTCTCAAGGTAAGGCACATTCAAGGGGCTAAGCTTCAAGTTTCTATGCCTTAGAAAAAAATTCAACCCATGAACTCTCAAGCTAGGGTGCATTTGACCCTCTGAACTTTCATTTTCTTATACTTCGACAATTTTGACTCCTCAATTCTCAGCCTGGGCGCATATTGGTGGGTGAGCTTCAAGTTTCAAATTTTGAAAGATTTTCACCAACCTCTTAAACCCTGGGCGCATTTGGAGGCTAGGGCTTCAAGTTTTAGATACTTGGAAATTTTTTATGTCTCCTGCCTAGCTTCCTATTTTTAGTAAATTTTGGAGCTCCTGTGATTTCCATGGATACCTGATTTCTACTCAACTTGACCCTCGTGATGTAACTGTTGGGTTCACACCTATCACCTGTGCTGACCTACTATTTATAGTAACTGCTTGATTTTAGAACTTCTGCAACTTTGTTTGACGTGAAATTTTCTCCATGGGGTCCTCGTAACCTGTTTGTCTTGTTCACACCGGTGCTTCGTGCTTGCCTACTATTTATAGCCTATTTCTAAAGGTGACTTACTATAAATAGTAAGTACTCAGATTCCGTTCAAATTTTACCAGTGGATTCCTTGAAAGATACTGATCGTAATGGGATACTTCAGTTTTCGGAGATTCTGGTGTTTGACCCTTCGTTTTGGGTCCCGAAGCTGGAAACCCTAATCTAACTTGCATGTTGCTCAAAAGATCTCCGTTTGACCCCATTTCTGTTGCATGTCGCTCTGTTCATGATGCTGAAGTGCTAGGCAGCTGTTGGAGTGATCCTGCTAAAAATAGTGTCTAAAAAAGTGACCAACTCTGCTTGCATGTTACCTTATTGCATAGCTCTTGAAAAACCCATGAAGAATATGCTAACATGCACTGAAAAATCCTGCATGCAAACCCTAAAATTTGCTCTTGAATACAACTCTACAAAAGGGTCCTGATCCTGGTTTGCATGTTACATCACTGCGAAGCTCCTGAAAAATCCACAAAAATATCCAGACATGCGTTGAAGACTCCAACATGCAAACCCTAAAAATAGCCTCTGAAGTCAAGACTGCTGAAAGTTATCATCTCATCTTGCATGTTATATCATTGCATAGGTCTAGGAAAACCCAAAAATATTCTCTAGACATGCACCGAAAAACTTCGCATGCAAACCCTAAAAATAGCCTCTGAAGCCTGAATCGTTGAAAGTCAACATCTTAGTTTGCATGTTATACCATCGCAAAGGTTTTGAAAAACCCAGAAAGAATCTCCAGACATGCATTTGAAACATCACATGCAAACCCTCAAAATAGCCTCAGAAGTCCGAACTTGTTAAAAATAGCAAGTGGTCAGATTCAACTCAAAATTTGATGGAAAGCAGCTTAAGGTGCTCTGAACGCAGTGTCAAGCTCAAACTTGAATTTGCTTACTTGAATCAACCTCAAACTGGCATGAAAAAAGCAAACCCTAATTTCTTAGACTTAGCCAAAATTTCAATTTAGACGGGCACATCCCCGGAAAGATAAATAGAACGAGAGAGAGACAATAGGAAAACCAACCAAAAACCAAGCCAAAAGACCCGAATGGAGCAAAATTTAGGGGGTCCCCATTTTGGATGGGGTGATGTGTGAAAAGGTCACAACAAGTACCAAACCCTAATCAAGGGCACACAACGCTTGAAAGATGAACTTCTCCCACCAAAAATTGAATTGGAGAGCTTCCCAGGGCAAGGGTGCCCCTTTTTGAAGTGATTACAGCCTCTTTAGAGAGGCGTTTCTTTTCTTGCTTGCTGCTAAACCCTCAAGGATGGGATGACTGGCTGGAACTCCCAAAATCAGTCCACAAAAAGCTCCAAAAACGAACAACACTAGTACAAACCAAAATAGAGATTATGGCTGCAAACCCTACTCAAGAATCAGCTCTAAAACTTTGCCAGTCAACACTTGGAGTCTCTCAAATGTGCACTCAGGTTCAAACCAGCAACCTTAAGGTGGTGTTTCACACCCTCAAGCTGCTCATAAACAAAAATAAGCCCCTCCCAGGGTCACCCACGGCAGAAATCAGGAAACCCTAGCCTCCTTCCTCCAAGCCACACTCCCAAGTTCATTCAGCAAAAATAGTCATCCCATGAAGAGGGTCGAACTTCTTCTCCTCATATTTATAATTTAACATTGAAAAACACTATTCATAAAGTGAGCACTATTCACTTAAGTTATAACTTTTTCACTTTAGGAATGAACAGTAATTAAAAAATATAAAGTGACCCCTTCATTTTAAAAACACATGGTCCCTAGGCCAAGGATGATGAAATAAAAGGTGAATATCATTAATTTAAGCACAAGTATCATGCCAAATGCAACAATTCACCTTGCCACCACACTCTGGGGATCAATACTACAATCCGACGATCAAGTGCTCGACATGACCCATTAGCCCATGAGGGTCGACATGATAGGCTAATCTACTGAGGTATAGGTGTCTAATTAGAAGGGGACATCACAGTCCGCCCTCCCTAAAATTTCTTGTCCCCAAGCAATCTCAACTCCGGATGTTGTAGAATGTCCTCGCTCTCCCATGTAGCATCCTCTATTGGCAAGTCCTTCCATTTAATTAGATATTCCCTGATGACCCGTCTTTGCAACTGTCTCTCTTTGACATCTAAGATGGCCTCAAGTACCAGAATCAATTTCCCCTCATCATCTAGGGGTGGTAAAGTTGTGGAGGGAACAACACGATGTCCGAATGCCTTCTTGAGGCATGACACATGAAATACATTGTGTACCCTGCTATCTGCCGGTAAGTCCAATTCATAAGCCACCTCGCCTACTCATCTGATGATCTTGAAGGGTCCGTAGTACCGCGGCTTGAGTTTCTCAGCACCACTCTTCCTGAGAGTAGACTGGCGATAGGGATGCAACATCAGATACACCATATCCCCAACCTCGAAAGAACGCTCAACTCTCCTCTGGTCCGCATACTGCTTTTGCTGATTCTGGGCCTTCTGAATGTTCTCACAGAGAGCTCTCATAATATCTTGGTTCTCCTATAAAAGATCCCTAGCACTGGGCACTCTACTGTCACTCAACAATAAATCAAGAAAGTTGGGCGCCTCATACCCATATAAAGCCATGAATGGGGACATCTGAATTGACATGTGGTGAGTGGTATTATAACAGTACTCAAAGATGAATCCACTTCACCCACCCCTTTTGCTGTCTTGCTATATAGTTTTGGAGGTATCCTTCCACCCACTTGTTCACAATCTTTGTCTGACCATCAGTCTGCAGGTGGTAGCTAGTGCTCGGAGTGAGCTCGGTCCCACAAAGCCTCAATAGCTCCTACCAGAAGTGGCTCAAGAACCGACTATCCCTGTCACGGACGATGCTCTGAGGTAGCCCATGCAACCTGAACACCTCATGGAAAAATAACTCTACTACCTGTATAGCTGAATATGTAGCTGCTATCGGAAAGAAATGAGCGTATTTTGTGAGGCGATCAACAACTACATAGATGCAGTCTCTACCCTGGGCTTTCTGCAAGCCCGTAATGAAATCCATCAATAAGCATTCCCACTTCCTATTAGGAATTGGAAGTGGTTGAAGTAACCCAACGGGATAGGTGTGCTCCTGTTTATTCTGCTGACAAACAGGACACTCTCTGACATATCGAAGGACATTTGACTTGAGTCCTTTCCAAGTGAAACATTCCCAAACCTTCCTGTAAGTTTTGAAATACCTCGGATGTCTGGCCATGGGTGCATCATGAGAGGCCCTCAATACTGTGTTCTTCATCTCTGATCCTGGGGTCAAGAAAATCCTTCCTTTGTAAACGATAAGATCATTTACAACTAAATATCTACCAACCTATACTGAACCCTCGACGATGCCAGAAGCCCAAGAGTCTTTGGCATACTCTGCTGTAATCAGATGTCTCTAGTTCTCTGAAATCTCTATCATGGAGCTCAAATGTGGACGACGAGACAAGGCATCAACAACCACATTTTGGGACCCTTTGACATAGGAAATGTCAAAGTCATATGATTGCAATTTGCTCACCCACTTCTGTTGACGATCGTTGAGATCCCGTTGTCCTAGGAAATGCCTCAGATTGTTATGATCCGTCCTGACAACAAACTTGATGTCCACAAGATACTGCCTGAATTTGGCCAACACATGCATAATGGCCAACATCTCCTTATCATAGATATGTAGCTCCTCTCTGGACCCCGCAGTTTCCTGCTCTCAAACGCTATCAGATGTTTGTCCTGCATAAGGATTGCACCAATTCCCTCACTTGATGCATCACACTGTAGCTCAAATGGTCTAGTGAAATTTGGCAAAGCAAGAACTGGACAAGTAGTCATTAGCTATTTGAACTTCTCGAAACAATCCTATGCCTCTGGAGTCCAAATGAATGCCCCTTTTTTCGTTAAATCTGTAAGGGGTGATGCATGCTGTGAATACACACTAACAAATCTGCAGTAGAACCCACACAAGCCCAAAAACCCTCTAAGCTGAGTAAGGTTCTTAGGTATTGGCCACTCGATGATAGCCCTGACCTTGTCAGGGTCCATTCGCACTCCCTTTGCACTGATGATGTGACCCAAGTACAACTCTGTCATACCCAAATCGCATTTGGATTCCTTGGCGTACAAAGATTCCCTGCCAAGGATATCTAATACGACATCTAGATCACCGATATGCTCACCCCATGTCTTGCTGTACACCAAAATGTCGTCGAAGAAAACCAGCACAAACCTCCTTAGTTGTGACTGGAAGACCCTGTTCATAGTGGATTGAAATGTAGCAGGTGCATTGGTCAGCCCAAATGGCATAACCACAAACTCAAAGTGTCCACAATGGTAACGAAAAGCTGTTTTCTCAATGTCCTGTTCCCTCACATGAATTTGATGATACCCCGATCTCAGGTCTATTTTTGAAAAACAACAGGCACCATGTAGCTCATCTATCAGCTCATCAATCCAGGGAATAGGATACCTATTTTTGATTGTCCTTTTATTCAGCAATCTATAATCAATGCACATCTACAAGGTACCATCATTTTTCTTCACTAACACAACGGATGAGGCGAATGGTGACTTACTAGGCCTGATATGTCCCATAGCGAGCAACTCTTTAATAGTTTTTTCTATTTCATCCTTAAGACACTTAGGATGCTTGTAAGGTGTGACAATCACAGGCTTAGCGCCCTCCTCCAACTCGATGATGTGCTCAATACCGCGGTCTGGTGGCCTACTAGGTGGAATCTCACTGAACACCTTAGCGTGTTTAATCCTCAACTCCTGTATGTCTGGATGATAAATTGGGGTTTGAGGCTCCTCTTGTGATGGCATCATCATACACTCAGCTGCCCACTCGATCATGTCGTGTCGCATGAGTCTCTCCATTCTACTGAGAGATATCATTTTGAAATTGCTATCTCGGATGGATTTTAACACATGATTCCTCCCGTCCACCATGAATCTCATCTCCATATCACGAAGGTTAAGGGTAAACTCTCCAATGCCGTGAAGCCATTTCATCCCTAGAACCATATCAGTGTCTCCCATATTCACCACATAGAAATCTGCCTTAAAGTCATAATTGTTTAATCGCATAGGAAGGTCTGCAATCATCCTATCACACTTGAGAGTGTAGCCATCCGCGACCTTCAGTCTTATGCCCTCGAATTCTTTGGTCTGAATCCCATACCTCTCAACCATCCTAGCATCAATAAAATTATGTGTGGCACCTATATCCAATAGGGTAATGATCTTTTTCCTAGCTAAAACCCCTCACATTCTGAAAGAGACCTCTCGCTGTATACTAGTGAGACATGCTTCTTGAAGCTTAACTTCCTCCTCCGTTTCAACGTCATTTTCAACCTCATTTTCAAATTTTTCCACCTCAAATTCCTCATGTTCAGTGTGCTCATCTGATTTTTCAGATTCAGAATCCTCATAGAATGCCCACATTATTCGGTTAGCCTTTCCCTTAGGCCTCAGAGGACAGTCGTGGTTTGCATCATAGGGTCCCTTACAATAGAAGCACAATTTCTTCCTGCGCAAGTCATTGATGGTGTCTTTGTCTAATGGGGCTGTTGATTTCCCTTTAAAATCTGATTTCTCATTCTTCTTAGAGAATGATTTTCCATCCTTGTATGAAGAGGATGTTTTCGAGAACTTGCTTTGTGGAGCTGCAAGTTTCATGGTTCTCGCTTTTCTCATAGCCTCCTGTAGGGTCGGGGGATCAAAAGCTTTGATCCAACCTCTCAATGGTTCTGATAGACCTTCGATGAATAATACAACTAATCTTCTTTCTGATATGTTAGGAACTATAATTGATAACTGCTGGAAATCACTTATGTATCCCTCCAAACTCCCAACTTGCTTGAGTTGAGCTAGGTCTCTGAAATACGTTTTCGGATCTTTCTTGTCGAAATGCTCAACCAATCGATCCACAAACTCCTGGTAAGAGGTGATGCAGTTATGCTGCAATGTGACCATCCCATGATACCACTAATCATGAGCTACTCCCTCCAAGTGTAAGGTGGCATACTTAATTACATCTATCTCTGCCATAGGTCAAAGGCTTAAGAAGGTGCCCAACTTATGAACCCAAGATTGAGCTGTAACCGTCCCACTGCCATCAAATGTAGGTAATGTGAGTTTGTTGGTGGCATGCATAAGGTCGTTGTGTTGATCTCTATTTGGGCCTCTTGGTCTTCGGTTCGGTCTTTCTCTGTAATGCTCTCTTCTTTGACTCAGAAACCTGTCAAAGCTTAGGCGTTCTCTCACCTGAGGTGTCAACAACTCCCATTCATCATTTACGGCCATCATATCATTAGCAAACATTGATTCACCAACTTCTTCAACATTCACCTCTTCTCCTTCATTTCTCAAAGAGGTAGGTCGTGTTGGCCTATCTGTAATACGTGAAGGTACTCTCTGAGCCCTAGGAGTCCCAACCACACTCCTATTGTCCTCCGGCTCATGATTCTATCTTCCAAGAGGGTTCATCTGCTATAACATTGTTGTAAGTGCTCGCAAGGCATCTGCAACCTGCTGCTGTCCTGTTGCCATGTTTCTCATAAGCTCTCTTGCTTCTCTTTCTTCATTGTTCTCCTCATTTCTTCTTTCGTTTCGTGGTGGACCTTCTTCCCTGTCACCCATTTCTGCTACTGGTATATCTTCAAACGGGTTACCCTCTTGCCAATTGTCTACTTGCCCTGCCCTTCTGTGAGTGTAGTACCTAGTATGTCCTCTCATGTGAAACTTTGACCCTCCAGGATGGCAGGATCAAGGCTCTGATACCACTGTAGTGAACCACCACTCTGCTGTTTTGGTTTCAATGAAGTTTTGTGGGTCTGATTTTTTATTTTCAATTTGTATTTCTTTTTTTTTTTTGTGTTTTGAGTTTGATGCCAATAAAGCTAAAGATACTAACAAGCATATACATACAATAGAAACTTTAAATTAACTAATCTACTGTGATAACTCGAATAATGACTCAACTTAACAACCAAAGATGCTTCCTTCATTACATAATAGATTACATAAGATAGATAGCTTACATCAGATTCAAAACAAGAGACATCTTATGCCATAGATTTTACTTACAGCCATACAACATAGTGAATAGTGATTTGCTACAGTACCAAACCCCAATGAAGGGCACACAACGTTTGAAAGATGAACTTCTCCCACCAAAAACTGAATTGGAGATCACTTAAGTTATAACTTTTTCACTTTAGGAATGAATAGTAATTGAAAAATATAAAGTGACCCCTTCATTTTAAAAACGCATGGTCCCTAGGCCAAGGATGATGAAATAAAAGGTGAATATCATTAATTTAAGCACAAGTATCATGCCAAATGCCACAATTCACCCTACCACCACACTCCGGGGATCAATACTGCAATCCGATGATCAAGTGCTCGACCAAGTGACCCTCTATCCAGAACCATTAGCCTACGAGGGTTGACATGATAGGCTAATCTACCGAAGTACAGGTGTCTAATTAGAAGGGGACATCACATGGATGCCAAGATAGAGGGTTGTAAGTTATTTTAAATAAAGTATTTTACTCTCCCAAGTGTGGCGTCCTGTTGTGACCTTTTCACACATCGCCCCATCGCTCATGGGGACCCCCAGTTGCCTGCTAGTTTTTAGGGTTCTGTCTCCTTGCAACGGTTACATGAGATCACTTTGCCAAGAGTTTCAGGTCAGTTTGCCGAGAGTCACCCGAGCCGAGTCAGTAATTCATGCTTGAATCTATGCGTAGACATCATGGAAGCGCTCAGAAGGCCCAAGAGACGAAGATCGACTGTAAATTCGGCCAATTCTGACACTTCCTACTTTTTAGGAAAGTTGCTTTTTCGATTTTTCATTTTTGGCATTTTCGGACCAAACAAGGTTCCCTATTTTTTAGGGTTGCTTTTTCTATTTTTAGAAAGTTTCTATTTTTGGAAAGTTTCTATTTTTGGAAAGTTTCTATTTTTAGAAGGGTCCCGAGTTCTGAAAACGCACTCAGAAGTTCGAAAAACTCAATAGAACTCTCAGAAAATCGAATTGAAAATTTTGAAAATTTTTCGAAAAATCTGGAAAAAACAAGTAAAAAGCATGAAAATCAGACTGAAAACGTTCAAAAATCCGGAAAAACCAATCAAAAACCAGTCAAGATCAATCAGATTTGAAGATGAAATCATAAAAATCAACTCAAAAATGCTGAAGTTTGTGAGAAATCTGTTCAAATCTGGAGAATTCGCCATGGAAGGAAGGATAAAAGGATGTCCAAAGAAGTCATGAAGTCCGCCCAGCACTTGGGAGGCATATCCCTGCACCTTGAAGCAACATCCTTGCATCTCATGAAGTCCGCCATGTGCTTGAGGGAAGTGCCAAAGGGGTCTTAAAGTCCGCCATCCCTGTCCATGCAACCTTTGAAGTCCGCCATCAGCCAAGGGGGATATCCTATAAGCCTTCAAAGTCCGCCCTTGCATCATGAAGGATATCCTAAGGACCTTCAAAGTCCGCCATCCTCATCCTAGACTCCTTGGAAGTCCGCCATCCACTAAGAGGTTCGTCCAAAAAGGTTCCAAAGTCCGCCATTTGCCAAGGAGGATATGCTAAAGACCCCTAAAGTCCGCCATATGCAAGAAGGACGTCCAAAGTGCTTGTGAAGTCCGCCCTTAAAAGGTGGGACTTGGCTGAAAGCTATCCAAAGTCCGCCTAGGCATGAAAGTAAGGAAAAATCAAAATATTTGCTAAGTGTTGGCGCCCAGCTAGGGAGAATTTTGAAATTTACTAAGTATAAAAGGTGGAAAATCCTTTCCAAAGGGATAAAGTGATGAGAACAAGTGCTAAAGTGTTGAGGAAATCCACCCTAGAAAAGAGGGACGTCCAAAAATGTTCATCCAAAGAGGACACAAAGTCCGCCATATGCTTGGAGGAGCTAGCAAAGTATCAAAGACATCCATGACGTTCGCCCAAGATGCCAAGGAAGTCCGCCTAAGATGATAAGATGATAAGATTTTTGGCTAAGTGTTAATGCCAAGTCTAAGAAGAGGTTCGAATATTTGCCTAAGGGAAGAGGCTAAGGGATGAGGAATGAAGACGTTGACCAAAGTATTGTGACACTTTCGAGAAGACAAGTGCCAAGATTGAAAGGGCACGTGCTAAAGAGGATCAGGATATGGCAAAGAATAAAACGGAATGTGCCTAGCACGATGAGGAAAAGAGGTAAAATTTGCCTAAGTATGGAGAAAATGTCAAGAAATTGTCAACTTTGACCCAATAAAAATGCGCAAGGCAGGGAGAAAGGAAGGATCGTCCTTGGTCAGAAGGAGGAAGAATATGTCAGACGTCAAGGAAATTCGCCCAACGAAGACATTCGGACGAGGATATTGCCTAGAAAAATTCGACTGAGCAAGGAAATATTTGACTTTGGCAGAGCAAAATAAGCTTAAAATCTCGCCTCGGCAAAGAAAAATAGGGATCTGGCAATGAATTTTTTTGACGGAATGGCTTAAGATTTGGTTTGGCTAGACGAAATTGAGGATGAAATCGGAAAATAAACGCTTAGCCAAGAAAATTGGAAGAAAAATCGAAATAGCCATGGGTCCAAGACGAACGGGTTGGAATTAATTAAAATATTTTAATATTTTAATAATTAATTATCAACTATTTGGAAATTAAAAATGCCTTGGACAAAATCGAAATTGCCAGACACGAATCGGACGAAAGTAAAGCACGCCAGGCGGAGATGAAATCCGGCAAGAAGAAAATTAAATTCACCATGAATTTAATTAAATTATTTAATGTTTTATTTAAAAAGTTGAAAAATCAAAAAATAAACATTAAATAAAAAAATCGAATTTTTGAAGATCAGTAAGATTTGTCTGGATAAGTTCGAGACTGATCCTTGTCGGAAGATAAAAGGAAAGTTGCCTGTTTGGAAAATGAAACAAATCGAGATCGAGAAAGAATATGGCAGTTGCTAAATTAAATTCAATCCTTCAGCATTATAATGAGTTTCAGCAACTCATTTTTCACACACAGCTGAAGAGAAATTTATTCTTTCTCGAAATTGTCAGGCAATTAATTCGTCCATAAGCAAAGTCGAATTTTCCCAGAGAGAGAAGCAGTGTTATGCTGAGGAATTTTTCGCGGGAAAAGAAAAGGATATTTATTCAAAGCTGAATTCTTCTTGAAGAGGGGCGCACTTTTCAAAAAAATCAGATTTTTAAATCTGATTTGCATTTAACGGTCCTTCGCTGAGGTTTGGTGATTGGTCAATTAAATTTGCTATCTTTTCATGTACTGTCATCTTGACGAAGTTCTGAAGTAATTTTCAACTCCATCGAAGTCACTTTCAGCTTGCTTTTTCGCAATATTTTAATTATTTGAACAGCTGAAAGTTAATTTTCGAATCCAAGGCGCAAGATTTAATTATTTAAAAGTCTTTATATTAATGTTAGTTTTATGACTGCAGGTTGACGGACACGGCAGGCGGATTATCCAGGAAGCTGAAAATGAAGTTCGCCAACAAGGGTGCTCAGAAGGAGACTAAAGTCATCTCAAAGTGGAAGAATGTCGTGGATACTGACCTCGGACATGTGGATTTTGACGAATTCAAGAAAAGAGTATACGGTCAGAAGGGACTTCCCACAGCAATAGCCAGACGGATGGTCGGAAACGGGATATTCCAAGCAGCTGGATTCCCTCCGGCAATGGATTGTGCAGAGTTAATGGTGGAATGTGCTCGCCATTATGATGCCCAGAAAAGACAGATTATCGCCCCTGACGGAAGGATCTTGGCACACTTGAACGAAGTGTCAATTCAGGAGACCTTCGGCATTCCAGAGCATTCAAGAACGGTCTATAAGACCAAAGAAGAAGCCAAAATGCTATATGATAGTCAGCCAGATCTATGTGCCACAACAGTCAACAAGGTTTGGATGGACAAGCCAAAGCCATCAATCAAGAAGTTGCCCAAGAGGCCTCGCCGCACGGACTTCAAGGAAGATTTTGGGGATATTGTGCTGATGCTGAACAGAATAGCTGGCAACCCGCAGGGCGCCTTCTTCGAGAGTTGGATGTACTATTTCATCGACGAGATTACCTCTGGAGTCAAAATGTTCAATTGGTCACGGATGATAAGTGACAACCTCCATGAGCAGCTGATCAACCTTGAAGAAACCAAGTCTTTTCACATGAGTTCATATGTGGTATACCTATTAGCCAGGTCATACAAATATCCAGGGTTGATCTGCAAGGGCAGAATTGGCAATGGGGAGAACGAGCTCAGGCCTTACGACTGCTATCCTCAGCTCCAGTTGAAGGAGAAGACTCACTTCAGGAGGGTACATGATGCATTCCTAATGCACATTACCAGAAAGCTTCAAGGAGGAGTGCACCAAAGGCTGAGCCATGAAGCAAAAAGTCTTATCAGCAAATATGGGTCTTGGTTCATCCAGTTCCCTAAATTTACATATATCAGGATCCAGGGATTTACTGGAAATCCCTATAAATTGCCTATCTATCCGACTAATCGGATGATATTGCTTGAGGTTTTGAGACAATTAGAAGAGTACCAGAATATTCAGAGGCCGACCAAGAAGGCGTCCGTCACATTCCCATTCTTCATCGGGAACATGCTAGAGTACTGTCCATCAGCACAGGCGGCTGAAAGTGCAAGACTAGAGATCCAATGGTATCCTTTCACGGCATACAAGTCCAGGGTCAACTATGACCCACATCACAATATCCGGACAGTGGAAGGGATAAAATATAAGCACAGGATGGAATTGGAGGATTTCTGGGCAAATGCTGCGGATGAATATGAGGTCAGACGGAAGATGTGGTCCAGGATGTCCTTGGATTTCATGAGAACAATTGAGTTCTGGTCGAGTGCCTGACCAGTTCAAGATGATGGAAATCATGTCCAGCCGCGCTTTGAGGAAAGCAGACCTCTCCCTCCGGTGAAATGGTCAGAGCCTGAGCACGCAGACCTAGCCACCCTAATGAGGCCAGTAACTAAGTATTCCCAGTGGTGGGTTGATTGTCATGCCCAGGAATTGAGACAGAAAGGAATCACGCTCACCTATGACCTGTTGAGCGAATCAGAGTCATACTCTTCTAATGCTGGTGCATCCCATCAAGACTTGGTCGGGATTGGAGAAAAAAGAAAAGAAATAATGCCAAGTGCTGAGCCTGTTTCCAAGAGGCATAAGGGAGAACCTTCTCGGTCGGCAGTATCCAGGAACATTGACCAGTTTGTAACCAATATAGACGACTCCTTGGCGGAAATGCTTGAACCTCTTGCAGCTCAGGAAGTAAATGAAGAGCCTATTCAACTAGATGATGAAGAGCCTGCGTCACCAACAGGCACAGAAATTTTAGGTTCAGATAATGATGTAGAAGCTCGGAACAATGACTTCGAGGAGGGAATGATTTCCGCTCTCAGGGAAGTCATGGATGTTCCGAACGAGAATGAGGTTCAAGTAGAGGATGGCATTGAACAATCGACAATTCCAGACTGGCTGTTAGAAAGGATGAAAGTTCATGTGCCTGCTGAGGCTCAACAAGAAGAAGATGATATTGCCGATTTCTTGGCAAGATTAGAACAGGTCGCAGTCAAGAAGCCCGCCAAGAAGTTCTCCACTATTCGGAGGAACGAGGCAGGCGACCGTTCCGTGCACATTGCAGTGCCTACAGTGGACAAGCCACAGGACGAGATCACTCCTCAGGAGTATGCTATAACCACAGTTGACCTTGGCCCGACCTCGAAAGGTCAAGAAGTAGAGGAGTTGGATAATTCCGTCTCGACTATCAAAGCGAGACTAGAAAAGGAAGTGGCTAAGAAGAAGGAGTATAAGAAGGAGGTCGAACGTCTCAAAGAATACATACAGCATTTGACCCAGCCACTTGATCGGGGCAATGCGACTGTTCCTCCTCTCCTCAATTCATCACAGGAGATGACTAGGGACGTCGAGCACGGAATGGTAACGGCCAGGGAAGCTCAAGGCTGGATGGCAAGTGAAGGCACAGAGGCGGCATTGTTCATGGAAAAGTTGGCACTGGCCTATGGACGAACTTCTTCATTTCTTTCTAGATTGATGGACATGGCAGAAACGTGGGAAGGTATCCCGGACATGCAGGAAAGGCTTATTCCAAGCCTTAGAATTTTGAAGAGTACTCCGAGAGAGGAGTTAGTTGATAAAAGGGTGATTGCTGCAGGGGCAGCATATGATTTTCATCACTGGTTTTGGGCAGTGACAATTCGAGAGGAAGTCTTGGAGAAGGCAAAAGTCGATGGGCTTGGAATCGCAAGAACAGGTCAGGAAAATCCAGGAGGAGATTTGCATGATAACTACAGAAGTATTCAACCGTGAAGTCATCCGGGAGAACGACATGCAGTTGGAGAGATTGAAGCATAAAGTTCAAGAAACTTTCTTCTCGACCACTGGACCTTTCTTGAAACAAGACTTTGCGAAAGTGGCAAGACTCTCATCCATTCGAAAGGATTTTGAGAAGCAGGAGGCAGATTGGGAAGGTACTTTTGCTAGATGTGCCGAGAAGTTGGACGGACTTGAATTCCGGATCAGCATGCTGCCGCCTGTCACGATGGACGAGGTCATTGCCGTAGTGTCCAGATTCGCCAAGCACAATGCTACTCAGATGGATAAGGACGCATCTCCTAGATTATAGCTGGAACTGCCACTTTTCTGACTGATTTCTGATGATTAACTCTTGTTATTTTGGGAAACCCTAATTAGGGTTTGGTTGTAATAATCTCGGCCGTTGATCTTGTTTTAATCTCGGCCCTTCATTTCATTTTTGGAGCTCTATATAAACTAGTGCTCTCTCATTTTCATTTTGTGTGGAGACAGATTATGTATATTGTCGCATTGAGACTATTTTGAATGATAAAAGCTCTTGAGCATGATTTGCCTTGAATCACTTCTTATTGTTGAATAGTAAGCGAGGTTACATATTGCCTTCCGCCATAGATTAGAGTTAAAGTTAGATTAAGTAGAATTTGCTTTGAAGAGTTGTTAAATTGAATGAGAGATTGATCGTATTGATTCAATGGTGAAGTGTAGCTCATACTTTTTTCGAATGGATGATTTGCATTCGATTTGTAAAGTTAGCCTGAGCTCTTAAACGTGGAAGCTTAACTTCAACCTCATTCGAGGTTTGAAAATTATTCTCACAACCCCTTGAAGATTGCACCCATTTTGCGTATGTTGTCCTGCAGGAGGCGAAACAAAGTGTGGTTTATTTCTCTTCACCGAGTCTTACTGTCTCTTGAGTTTTAGGCTTAGACTAGATTCTCCTAACCCTATTCTTTTGCCATTTTTTTTGAGATCCACAATTGAAAGTCCTAATTGAGAACCTACAAAGATAAATTTCCTAAGTCCCCGAACTTGTGCAGACTTTCTACGTAAGTCCCCTTGTTTATTACCAGCATTATCACAACGACCATTGAGCTTATCCACACGTCGAGACCCGACTAAAGAAACCTTGGAATCGCCTATGCGGTGGTTTTTCAAGAGAGGATAGAGTGTCTTTGGACATTTTTATTCTGATGTTTGGTGGATGATAAAACACACATCAACACGTCCCCTTTTGGAGGGAAAAGGAATTCAAACTTATGGGTCTCAAAGGTTATATATACTCCCTCATTTGCTCTCATTTGGTGATGTTGATTGATGATAACGAAATGTTGTCGAAGTGAGGATTGAATCCCCTCAAGGAATTTGGAGACAAAAACCTTCAAAGTTGCTCTAGTTTCGGAGTTGAGAGATACTTCCTAGCTGGACATTGGAGTGGCTTCACTATAGGAGTCACCATTGGAGGTATTGGTGAAAGATTTTAAATTTGTTTTCGATTATGGATTGTTTTGATGTCTTCTAGCTATGTTTTGGTGTGCTAACTCTTCTTGCAGTGTTTTGGAAACATTATTGGAAATGGTTTAGAAGATTTCAGTTTGTTGGTCACTGTTTTCCAGCCCTAGGCCATACCATTATACTGTTCATGCTGATTTGAAGTTTGGAGATCTTTTTGTGGGTATTGTTGATTCATGTTTGGCAGGTTGAGGCATCCCCTTATGCAAGAATGCAGAATTTTTGATGGAGACACCAATTTCTAGGAGCAAATTGCCCCTATGCTAGCCATGTCTCATTGAGGGTTTAGAACTTGGGCTTGGTGACTGAAAATCTGCCCTTTGACCTTGTTGTTTGGGTTGTGTGAGAGGCGCCTAGTCTTGGCCTTTGCATCGTGAGCATTTTGGAAGAGATTCATGGTGATTTGAGGAGGTTATGTCCATTTGGGGAGCTGCTGGTTGACATTCCAGACTGCTGTTCATGCACTATCAGACCTGAGAATTCTGTGTCAAACCTGTAGCAGCAGCAAATAAAACCTTCTACAGTACTTTGGGGGTCTTCTAACAAGGTATCATTGTTATATTTTGTTGGGGGAATGTGTATGGTCATGTTGGGGTGATATTTGGGAGTTGTGAAGCAAGTTATCGTCTTTTTCATAGTAAATCAACAACTTATGATAATCTGGACCATTTAATATTGAGCTACTTTGTAACACCTTTGGTAGTACCATCAGTGACCAACTCTTGTATTTATTTGCTACTTACCCCACTGAATAAGCAGTTGAGCTTTCTTATTTTCATGTCATTTTTTACCCCACTGAATAAGTGGCGCTCTCACTGAATAAGTGATTGAGCTTTCTTTACCTTTATGTTATACCCGTTGAACAAGCAGAGGATCTCTCTTTATTGGTCAGCTTGCCGCCAAGTGCTTTGCTTTGTTGTAATTCCCACTAAAGAAGCAGATGGTTCATTTCATGCACTTGATTTCGTACTTACCCCACTAAAGAAGTGGTTTGTTTGGAAGCATGTATTGTAACCTTATCACCATATGCTCTCACCTTGCCCACATCGGGATCTGGGTGATCAAAAAGTGGAAGGAAGTTTACTTTAGTTGCTTATCCTTAATTGTTGGCTAACGTATTGTAACCTTACCACTGTATGTTCTCACCTTGCCCGCATCGAGATCTGGGTGATCAAAAAGTGGAAGGGAGTTTACTTCAATTGCTTATCATTATTATTTGGCTAATGCTAATGGGTGATTTTTTGAAAATATTAAGGGTGGGTTATTACACTTTTAGATCTTACAGCTAACATGTACCCATTTTAAAACTATTAGGACGTGGCAGAATTTTATGAATCGCAAGTCACTTATAATGAAAATCAATGCTATTTGAGTACTCCTGACAACCATGGAAGAGACTAACATGTTAACAATTAGGGTTATATGATTACCAGGGAAAGTCCCCGCTTTGGATGATTCTTGCAAAACTTTTCTATCCTTGACATATACCACCTCTTTTCTAAGAGTAATACCAACTTTTGGTTCCGAAACTATTACACAATTACTAATCATTTACATGGGCTGAATACTCATTGTACCTAAATGAAACAGATTTATCTATCATTTGAATGGTTCTTGTCCTCCAGATGATAGTCTAATTTGTTCTGGAGAGAAAAGATAACTTCTCCAGTGAATCAACTATGAATTCCTCCTTATAAAACTACCAAGGTTGTACATGTCCATGCTTTTACATATTTATGATCTGTATAGATATCATTTAATATGATCAAACATGTTAATTCTGCTACAACTTTGTAAGTCGCCCTTCTAATTGTAATGCAAGCTCATATGATCATATCAGGTGTTGATCATGAATCAACAACTGTAATGTCCCCTTCTCGCTCCTGAGCGGTATTGAGACTCAATTAGCCTATTCTAGAGTTCCCATAGGCTAGTTGATGTGGTTAGGGGACTCATAGGCCAGCATCAATTTTCAGTTTGGGGTTTTTGGAGGGGTTACTATTTATAGAAGTGGTCTGTTTCAGTGTTGTCATCTTTAGTTGGTCATAGTTTCCTCGATGGTCTTCAGTTTCACTCAATTTTGAGCTTTTGGCATCCACTTACTATTTATAGAAGTGCTATTTTTAGTAAGTCACCATTGGGGAAGTTGGTTCCAGGCTTGGTCTTTGGCAGCAACATTTTAATCCAGTTTCAGTTGGAGAGCCTAACGTTGCAATTTAATATTTATTTTATTTGACCACCTTGGCATTTTATAAGTTGAAATATAAAGTTACGTTATAACTTAAAATAAGGGGTAAAGTGGTCATCAGAAAGGACCAAGTATGCCTAGTTGATTAACTTAAAATTGTTTTAAAGTGAATTAAAAATTATATTTTCCTCTTGGAGTTGGACGTCTATGTAAAGGTGAGAAATATTTAAAAGTTTTAAATATTTTTGGAGACTTCTAAGTGGGACGCCAAAAATGAAGAAGAGACTTTAAAATGTTAAAAAATTAAAAAGGTGAAAAGGGGCGCCCATTTCTTGGAGAGAAATTAAAAGTTTTTCAAAGTCCAGAACCCCTAATCTTTTAAAAAGAAGTTTGGCTCTCATTTTTTATTATGCAGACTTGACAACTTACTGATATGCTGCTAGAATTTCTTTGGTTGCTTGAGAAACATTGTGAGGACGAAAACCCTCCATTGTTGGGCTGATTTCAGTGGTGAAATATCCACCCTAGTCAAATACTGGTGTTGGTTCAAAGTTTATTTCAACAGGAGCTTCAAAGATTGACCTACAGAGAAGAAAACATGAAGATATTTCAGTATTTTTAGTAGTTTCTGGTGTGCTTTGGTTTGGCTTCAGTTTTGGTGTGATTTGCAGAAGTTTTGGAGTGATAGTTTGGATTTCTGGGTGTTTATAGTCATGGGCCTGAAATTGGGTTTTTGCTTATAACTATTTATCAGGTGGTGATTTGGTTCTGGGTATTGAATTAATAAGCAGCCTATTGAAGGCCGATTCCAAAGAGTCCTTGTTCGCATTTTTTAGTGGTGTGGTTGAATTTTGAGGAAGGATCGACCACCTTGAGGGAGCCATTCTTTATGCTGCTCTGGAAATCACCTAAAGACCAGCCTTTGGAGGTTTCAATTGGAGTGCTTTGTTGTTGGAAAATAAAGACCAAGGCGTTGGAGATTCAAGGAGTTCAAGCTTTAATCATTTGGTGGAGTTTGAGCCAGCCAGAAGACTCTATATTGCTGTTGTTATGAGACATCACTTGTACCCAGGTCTGAAATTGAATGATGTAATTTTCTGAATTAATTTATGAAAAGAAAGCTCATGTTTTTGGTTGCAAATTCTTATTTGAAAGGGTTTCCAGAAGTTAGTGTTTATTGTTCTTTCAATCTGCTCTTTGCATTTCAAATTCTTGCAAACAAAAACAATCTCCCAAACAATCATAAACAACAATAGTAGTCAAAGGGTTTACAAAAAAAAAAAACAGGGGTGTACATTTCAGTGGTATCAGAGCCAAACCTTTCCTGCCTTCCTGTGTAGACACTGAAATCAGCATTGGAAATTTACGAGCGCAATAAAACAAAGGTACATTCAGAGAGAAATTAGAAAAAGCATTTGGCAGCCCCCACCCATTCCAAAAGGTCAAAAAATATCAGGTGTATTAAGACCTCATTGGGAGTCTTCTCAGGGAATAGGAATGCAGGGAGATAATGAGAGAACATTTGGTGGTAATGAGAGCACAAGTGGTGGTGAGGAGAGATCTTTATTTAACAGGGATGACAGAGGGAAAGAGAGAGCAAGATCACCGAGTCTTGGGAGAAGGTTTGAGAGGAAGTTAGACGCAATGTTGATATGGTATCTCTTATGTTGGGAAGAATGGGACAAAACACAGTGGTGCAAAACAATTCTCAGAACAATACAGGGCATACAATAGAGCATAGTGCTTCAAATCAGCACAATGGTAATATGGACCAGCGTACTACAAATAACACATACATCTCTTCTAGGTCATTTAAGCCCACTTTCTTGACTTTGGAGATTCCTCAACCTGATCCAGAAGACTGTCATTTGTGGACAGCTTAAGACATAATCATGCTAAGTATAATTCCCTCTCTGATGAGATCAAGCAAGACATGTCTTACAATGAATTTTTGGAGCAGAAAAGGAAGAGTAAGGGCCATGGAAGACATTATGATTAGAGGGGATCAGCAGTGCAGAGGGACCTACAACATGCCATTAGCAAAGTTACGCTACCACATTTTGATGGGAATGAAACTAGGGCTTGGATACAAAAGTTAAACAATTATTTAGCCCTTAGACCTATGGCAGAGGAAGAGGCAATTAAGTTTGCTACATTACACTTGGATGGGATAGCACATGAGTGGTGGTACCATGGCCTGGTCACCTTGGGTCATCAGTCTATCACTACTTATGATGAGTTTACTACTAGACTCATAGAAATATTTGATAAAAAGGATCCAGAGATACATTTTAGGGAGCTAGCCCCAGCTTAGACAGTATGGTATAGTTGATGCATACATAGCCGAATTTCAGAGGTTATCAATGATGGTTACATGTATCACAGAGAGACAGATGATGGTTTTGTTCAATGAGGGTCTTATGGAACCACTCAAGGGATGGATTGAGGCTTTTGACCCACCCACTTTACAAGAAGCTATGAAGAAAGCAAGAAACATGGAGTGGGCTGCCCCTAAAGAAAAATTTCAATCCAAACCTTCATTTCACAAAAAAGATAAAGATAAAAGACCTCACATTAAGGATACCACACAACAGAAAAAACCAGTCACAAGATTAGATTTAGAGACACTTAATGAACTCAGGAAAAAGGGGTTATGCTTCAGGTGTAGAGAAAAGTGATCCCAGGACCATGTTTGCCCAAAAGGAGCCAAAATTCATCAAATTGAATACTATTCAACTAAGGAAAGTAATTCTGATTTTTCAGATTAGCAATCTGATTTTGATGATAAGGAGAATCAAGAGCCACCCCAAGAGAGTGAAAAAGAGGAATCAAAGGAGTGAAAACTAGCCCAGTTATATAGCTTTCAGAAAAATGAGTCCTTGTGCATTAGGGGAGTTATTAAGGGGTAGCGGATGATAGCTCTTATTGATTCAGGTGCCACACATAATTTCATTGACGAGGGACTTGTTGCACGTAGGGGATTACAGACATAGGAGGTTGAAGGTTTTAGAGTGATGGCTGCGAATGGTTTTACTATTGCTTGCACTTGTGTGATTCCACAACTTAGCATTCAGTTGGGTAACCATGAGTTCACAGATGACTTCCATGTGGTTGGTATTTGGGATACAAATGTGGTGATAGGACTTCAATGGTTGTGGTCATTAGGTGAGATCACTCTTAATTTTCAGACCTTAGAGTTGAAGCTTAAATCTGATGGCAAGAATGTGGTGTTGAGAGGGATTTCTAATAGAGGGTCTCAAGTTGTTTCTTGTAAGAGGATGGAAAGGCTTTTCAGACATAATCAGGTGGAGTGGGCAGCAAAATGTATAGTTATGCCTACAGCTACTGAGGAGCAGAAACGTACTTATCCACCAGACATACAGGCTTTGCTTACTAAGCGAAGCAAGGTATTTGGTAGCATACCTCCAGGGAGACCACCTGATAGGGGGATAGAGCACATCATTGAGTTAGAGGAGGGCACTAAGGCAGTAATCACTACACCATACAGGCATTCAAAAAGGCATAAGGATGAAATAGAAAAAGCAATCAAGGAGCTTTTGGATATGGGGCATATTAGAATGAGCAAAATTCCATTTGCTTCTTCAGTGGTGTTAGTGAAGAAGAAGGATGGGACTATGCGCATGTACATAGATTACATGGCACTCAACAAGAAGACAATAAAAAACAAATACCCCATCTATGATGTCCCCATCATACCACACAACCAAGATAAGTATAAGCTAATTTCAATGTAATACCATTGCAATTTAATAGTTAAGAATCTACTAAAATATATATATATATATATATGTAATTACATTTATACATGAATATGTATATAAGTATAAACATATATATAAATATATACCTACATATATTTGCATCTAATTGTATAAGGACATTAAACATATCCCTTATTTATTTATTATATACTAATTGATTACTTTCCAGCCGATCAAACAAACATGAAAGGACACACAGCCAAACATGTTTCATTTAAGAGATGCAAGAAGAAGCAGAAGACACGTCTGTAGGTTTCCAATGCCTATATCAATAGAAACAATGGAGATGAGATGACATATAGTAGGAAAGAGAAAAGTTACGGATCAAGAGAGGTTACAGAAGGCGCACGAACGAGGCAAAGCCACAAGCACGCAGTTACCAATCTCAGGAAGAGATAAGGAAGTCAATCAAGAAGGAGGCACGAAACAGGAAGCAGAAGGATAGGACATCCAACACAAAGAAATCACAGTCACACCCCGATCCTACGCGACTGAGGGAAACACCAAGAAGGCTGGCCGTGGGCATAAAGAAGTCATCATAAACATTAGTGGACAACCTTCCAATTCTATGAACTTCAAGATCACTCGAAGACAATAAACCAAGCAGATTACATTGAATCTATAATATCACAGAACCGAGCCTATAATCATTGTTGAAGAAGATCATTAAGTGGACCCAGAGGCGACTTCAAGAATTCCAGTTTATAAACATCAATCATATTATCATAAGGAGTATATGTGAATCTTCCAAACAACTACAATTTCAAGATTTATTGCTAAGACTGTTAAATACTTATAAGTCAAAGTTGTTCAAAATAAAGTCCTTCAGAAATATTGTTAGAACTTCCTAATTTTAAGAATCATTCTGATTTAATAAGGAACACCATAGTGGTATCAAAGCATCGGTCTTGCCTACCTGTTGGAGGACAAGAAAATGCAAACCTATCATAGAAGAGGAAACATGGCTGACCAGCTAGCTCAAGAATTGAAAACCTTCATGGAGCAAACCAATGAAAGATTCGAAAAGACCAATCAGCTCATTCTTCAAACTCTTCAAAGCATAAATAGCCATCACACTCAAAAAAGAGCCAATCCATGAAAGGAAATACAATCAAATCACTCCAAGAATGAACATTCGACTCAAAGTTCCTCACAAAGACCAACCATGCCTCCTTTCCTTCCAAGTAAAAATGTCGTAGAAGAAATGGAAGAACAAAATTCATATAGTGCAGAAGATATCACGCTTATGTATGCTGCATTAGACCCAACAATTCAAAAACTTGTGCCCTTCAAGGAGTATTATGAAGTCAAAACTCAAGCCAACTCAAGCAAAGGAAAGAATCATACCAGTAAAGACCTCAGATCTTGGGTTAATAAGATGACATTTCCTTTCTTTGATGGCTCTAGGAAGACCACCGCCTAATCATGGGTTCAAAAGCTTGATACTTATCTCTCCCTCAGCCCCATGACTGAAGAAGATGCCATCAAATTTGCTTTCCTACACCTATCAGGGATAGCCCATGATTAGTGGCACCATGGACTCATCACACAAGGACACCGAAATGTAACCACCTATAGTAAGTTTACTCAAAAATTCATTAACAAACTCGACCAAAGGCATCCTAAGTGGTATTTCAAGGAGCTCACCCAACTTAGGCAACAAGGAACAACGGAGCATGCAAATGACTTCCAAAGGATAGTTGTCATGGTTCCCGATCTATCTCAAAGGAGACTCACCTATCTATTCATTGAAGGACTCAAGGAGTCCATCAAGAACATAGTAAACCCATTGGAGCCCCAAACCATGGGGGAAGCAATTCAAAGGGCCATAAAGGTAGAATCCAGCTCTCCAAAAGAAAAAGCTAAGCATCCTTCACTCAAATCCCAACCTAAACAAGATCAACAAAGGAGAGATGATAGAAGAAGAGCTTGTCACTTTTGCAATGAGCCTTGGACCAAAGGACACCAAGCCTTGACCAGGAAGGAAACAAACAAAGGAGAGAACTATTGGATCAAGGCTTACGTTTCAAATGCAAGGATCCTTGGGGACAAGACCACAGATGCAAGAAGGGACAAATACACAAGATAGAAGAAGCATGGGATGAAGACTCATGAGAAGCCCCCACCAAAAGGACAAAATGGGAACCATATGAGCAAGGGACTTTGGCCATCATCTCCCAAGCAAGTGAGCATAGACCCTTTTGAATCAAAGGTACACTTAAGGGGCAGAAAATTATTGCCTTGGTAGATAGTGGGGCCTCCCACAATTTTATTAGCAAAAGCTTAGTAGCCAAAAGAAGATTAGAGGCTCAAAAATTCAAAGGTTTCAAGGTAGCTCTTGCAAATGGAGCCATGGATCAATGCTCAAAGATCATTCCACAACTAGAAATCACCTTGGATGGACATACCATAAGAGGGGATTTTTATGTGGTGAACCTACACAATGATGTGATTCTAGGGATGCCTTGGATCAATTCCCTAGGACGCTTTACCATGGACAATCCGAACTTAGAAATTTGCTTCAAGCAAAGAAGTTACACTTAGAGCCTAGAGGATTACCAAATGGATCTCCCAAAGTGGTATCATGCAAAAGGATGGAGAGGATTGTAAGGCACAACCAAGGGGAATGGATAGCACAATGCATGGTGTTAGACAAGTCATCCTCTCATGAGCAAGCTGTTCACATTGACATTCAACCCATTCTAGGGAGACACAAGAAGATTTTTGGAAATATCCCCCCCGGTCTACCCCCAAAGAGAGGTTTTGAGCACTCCATAGAATTGGAAGGAGCAAAACCAATGATAGCCACCCCATATAGGCATCCTCAAAAGTTCAAAGAAGAGATTGAGAAAAAAATTAAAAGTTGCTGGAAATGGGACATATTCAGCCAAGTTATAGTCCCTTTGCATCATCCATTGTCTTAGTCAAGAAGAAAGATGGCACTATGCGAATGTGCATAGACTATAGTGCCTTAAATCAAAAAACTATCAAGAACCGGTATCCAATTCCAAGAATAGATAAACTATTCGATGAGCTACATGGAGCAAGATACTTCTCCAAATCAATTTACACTCGGGATATCACCAAATTAGGATGAAGAAGGAAGATGTACCTAAGACAACGTTTAGATGCCATTATGGGCATTTTGAGTTTCTAGTCTTACCCTTCGGTCTCACTAATGCTCCGGCCACCTTCCAATCATGCATGAACCACATTTTCCATCAACAGTTGAGGAAGTTCTTACTAATCTTCTTTGATGATATCCTAATCTCTAGCAAGACATGGGAAGAGCATCTCCGCCACATTGAAGAAGTTTTAAGCATTTTGGAATCAGAATCACTTTATGCAAAAATGTCAAAATGTGAATTTGGGCTAGAAGAGATTCTCTACTTGGGACACAAGATCAATGCAAAATGAGTAAGCGTAGATGAGGAGAAGGTTAAGGCCATCAAACAATGGCCCAAGCCAAGGACTTTGATGTAGCTTAGGGGATTTGTTGGATTATGCAGCTACTATAGGCATTTTGTAAAAGGCTTCTCCAAATTAGCCGCTCCCCTCACAGACTTGACAAAGAAAGGGGCCTTTATGTGGAATGACCAAGCACAACAAGCCTTTGAACAACTCGAGGAAACCATGAGCACCTGCCCTGTCCTGGCCATTCTCGATTTCACATTACCATTTGAACTACAATGTGATGCCTTTGGAGAAGGGATTGACGCGGTTCTCATGCAAAGAAAACATCCTATAGCCTTCGAAAGTCGAAAGCTAACAGAGAATGAGAAGAACTACTCCATATATGACAAAGAGATGTTGGCTATTATGCACGCCTTAGCCAAATTTAGACAGTACCTAGTATGTGGGAAATTCATCATCCGAACAGACCACAATAGTCTAAGATTCTTCATGCATCAAAAGGATCTCAACGATCATCAACAAAAATGGGTGAGCTGAGTACAAGCCTATGACTTCGACATAGAATACGTGAAGGGAACTGTTGTGACATTTTCACACATCACCCCATTCCAAATGGGGACCCCCTAATTTTTGCTCCATCCTAGTCTTTTGGATTTGGTCTTGTGTTTGTCTCTCTCTGTCTTGTCTTTCCTTTCTGATGATGTACCTTTCTTTTGACCTGGGTTGGAATTAGGGTTAAGTCTGGAGAACATTTTGATGAATTAGGATTTTCACCTTCAAGCTACTTTGAGGTCAAGTTGAGTTGGCTAATTGAAATCTGAGCTTAGCATCACTATCAGAAGGCTTCCAACAGATCCCTGCTGAAATTTCACTGAATTTTGACCATTTTCTATTTTTAGTAAGTACCAATTTAGGGCATTTTCTCACCACTGTTCAAATTCTAATTGTTGCACTGCACTCACTATACTTAGAACTCACTGCTTGCAAAATTTGAGCTCAAACGAACAACTTGCTATTTTTAGCAGTTTGGGCTTCAGGAGCCATTTTTGGGGTTTGCATGTGTGCTTTTTCAATGCATGTCTGGAGAATACTTTTGGGTTTTTCAAGACCTTCACGATGATATAACATGCAAGATGAGTTGATAACTTTCAACAATATTGCCTCCAGGAGCAAATTTTAGGGTTTGCATGTCAAATTTTTCAGTGCATGTCAGGATATTCCTTATGGGTTTTTCGAGAGCTTCACAATGATGTGACATGCAAGGCAAATCGATCATTTTTCAAGAACTTGCTATTTTTAGCCAATGCCCGCATGCAGACCAATTTACTGGGTTTTTTGAGATCTCTCGGGCAATGTGACAGGCAAACTCATTTAGCGGGTGGTTGGTCACTTTTTCAAGCATTTTCTATTTTTGGCAGGTTCACTCCAACAGCTCCCAAACACTTCAGAATCGCGAATAGAGCAACATGCAATAGAAACGGGGTCAAACAGAAATCGTTTAAGGCACATGCAAGTCAAATTAGGGTTTCAGCTTCGAGGCTCAAAATGAGGGGTAAATCTCGAGAAGGCTGAAAACTGACTTATCCCATCACGGTCGGCATCCTTTAGGCAATCAGCTGGTAAAATTTGAAGGCAATCTGAGCATTTACTATTTATAGTAAGTCACTTTGGGGTAGGCTATAAATAATAGGTCAGCACGGGCCACCAGTGTGAACAGGACAAATAGGTTATGAGGACCACGTGGTGCCAATTTCAAATCAAACAAAGTTGCAGAAGTTTGAAAATCAGGCACTTACTATTTTTAGCAGGTCCATGCAGAAGAATTAGGGTTTCCTAAAAGATAGGGTTAAGCGTGAGAGTCTTCAAAAAATGGTACCCTATCACAATCAACATTCTTCAAGGAGTCTACTCATGAAATTTGAGCTCATTCTGAACATTTACTATTTTTAGCAAGCCACTAAAAATGGCAGGTGCATGCAAACATCAAGTACCGGCAAGCTGGTCTCATCACGAAAGCCAAGTTGAGCGAAAGTCAGGTCTTTAGAAGTGGAAAATCCTTGGAAATCACAAAGACTTCAGAACTTTCTATAAATAGTAAATAGGGGCAAGCAGGCATGAAAATCATCTAAGTCTGAGAAAATGGAAGCTCACCTAGGTAAATGCACCCAAGGGAGAAGCAGGTTGCTTGGAGATTTGGCTAAGGCATCTAAATTGGAAGTTCACCCACTTAAATGCACCCTTGGGAGGAAATGTTGCAAAGAATTTCTAAGTCGTTGAAGAATTGAAGTACCCCCTCCAAAATGCGCTCAAGGTGGGAAAGCATTAGAAAATCTTCTAAGGCATGAGTGAATTGAGAGTACAGGGGTCCAAATGTGCCCAAGGTGAAAGGGTGAGGTTATGAATTTTTCTAAGTACTTGAAACTTGAAGTCAGACCCCTCAAATGCACCTTAAGAAGCTTGAAGAGTTTGGGAATTGGTTAAGGCAAACAAAATGAGAGTACTTGGGGGTAAATGCGCCCAAGGATATGAGAAAGCATGGAAAGTTTTCTAAGGTAAACAAATTGAAAGCTCACCTATGGAAATGCACCCTAGGAAGATTGGAGGCCTTGAAAATTTCTAAGTATTGGAAAATGGAACCAAGACCCCTCAAATGCGCCCATGATGAGGACAGAGTGCTAAAAGTTTCTAAGTCACCAAAATGAAAGCTTACCCCCTCATATGTGCCCCAACTGAGAAGGTGGCATAAAAGTTTCTAAGGCGTAAAGTGAAAGCAAAAGTAGACCCTTTGAAATGCGCCCTTGGGAGGAAATGTTGCAAAGAATTTTTGAGTGGTTGAAAATTGAAGTAGCCCCTGCTAAATGCACCCCAAAGTAGAGTAGAGAGAATGAAAAATGTCTAAGTTTGGGAAATGAGAGTAAAGACCCCCCAAATGCGCCCAAACCTCAAGGTGAGGGTAGGAATATTTTCTAAGTGTAAAAATGAAAGTTCAAGGGTGGAAATGCGCCCAAACCTTAAGGTGAAGATAGAAATTTTTCTAAGTATGGGAAACTAGGAGAGCCCCATGAATGCGCCCTCAAGCAAGAAGCTACTTGAAATTTTTCTAAGTGTGGAGAATTAAACCTCAAGGGGGTCTAAATGCGCTAGCTTTAAGGAAGAGATGCAAAAGAGTCTAAGTGTTAAAGAATGGAAGTAGCATATGTCAAATGCGTCCAAGTGCCAAGGGGTAGCTTAAAAATTTCTAAGTCATTTAAAATGAAAGCTCAAGGGTGGAATTGTGCTCTGGCACTATGGAGAAGGTTGAAAGGTTTCTAAGTGATCAACATGATAGTGGATGATGGAAAATGTGCCCAGCTTGGATGAATTTATAAAAAATTGTCTAAGGCATCAAAATGGAAACCCAGAGGGGTAAATATGCCCAAGGTTGGAGAGATGAAATAAACTTTAGAATAAATATTCTTCAAAGGGTGGAAAAATTAAATGAACCCCTTCATACGTGCATACATAATAATACATTTTCGGAGGGGAAATTTGCTGTGGGTATTGGATATTTTTTCTAAGGGAATGATTTTAAAAGATTTGCACCCCTTATATGACAATTTAAAGTGAAGATTTTAAGCTGGCACTTGGTTGATTAAAAATTTTCCAGAAAAAATAAAATTTTCTGAGGTAGAGGAATAAAGTGAGATAAAATTTTGCTGAGGCCTTGGAAAATAAAATAATGTGAAGTACGCCTGGCATGTGAGATGAAGAAAATTTCTTTGAAGAAATAAAATTATTCTAAGGCGTTTAAAATAAAATTGCCATGATTAAAAACACCTTTGTCAAGGAAAGAAATTTTTATGCTGGAGATATTATTTCCCAAGAATGTTCAAATTCACTGAACATTACATGCAGTCAACTAGGAAATTTCAAAATTTTCAAAGAAGAAAGAATCTCTAGCAATAGCAAATTCTATGACAACTCTATGACGACTGGGCATATCTTTGTGACAACTCGCCAGCCTCTGCTCCAAAATTGGAAAATTGCTAAGTAGTGGAGAAGAAAATTTATTGCAGTTGCTAAGCTGGGCGCCCTCTCACAATTATTTAAACTTCGAAGTTATTCACTTTTTCTCACCAGTTGCAGATTTGAAGTTGTGAGAAAAAGAGTGCTGAGCGGAAGGAATTTCTGAAGTGGGTGAGTTGAGTGAGAATTTTCTAAGTGTCGGAGTGATACTGCTGAAAGTGTTGAACTTTGAAATCAAAATTCTTGAGGTTTGGAGTTAAAGTTTTTATTTTCGAAGTCAACTCCATTTTCCCAACCATCTCATAGTGATTTTATTTTCTAAACATTAGAATTTTAATGATTGTATTTTGTTTTGCAGATGGCTAAAAGAGGAAGGGGAGATCTTGCCGGAACAAGCAAGGCTGCAGGCAAGACTCCACAAGCTGAAGCTAGCAAAGAAAATGCATCTAGGCAGGCAATTATCAAGAAGCTCAAGAAGTCATTTCTTCCTGAATCGAAGTTTGTCTCAAAGTTGGGAGGGTTGACTGACACCAATCTTGGTTCATTCAACCTCAGAGCACTCAGAGGCAGAATGCACGGGCATGGTGGTCATCAGCCATCAATTATAGCGCATAATATTATGAGAAGTGGATTTTATGCACTGCTGGTTTTCCACCAGCAATCCAGTGTCCAGAGCTAATTCCAGAATGTGCTAATTGCTATAGGCTAGATCACAGAACAATAGTTTCTCTTGATGGCAAGTTGTTCGCCAACCTCACGCCATAAGCTATTAGAGAGGCGTTCAAAATTCCTACATTTGAGAAGATGTTGTACAAGACAAAAGAAAGAGTTGACAAAATGTACGCCTCCACTTTCGAGAGATGTGCTAGGAGAATTAATACAACCTAGATGCGGAAGCCTAAACCCCCTGGCGCCAAGTTTCCCAAGCAAATTATTTTGGAGGAGCTAAAGGAAGAATACTACAATCTCATTATGATTATTAGTCGGGTGAACGGGAGCCCTCAAGTATATTGTTTCGAGCCATGGATGTTCTTCTATATCAGCGTAGTGATGGAGGGAAGAGAATATGTCGATTGGGCAAGAATGATCAATGACAACATAGATGAACAGTTCAGGAGCTTGAGGAGGATGAAGGCTTTTTACATGAGCTCATACGTCATCTACATGTTGGCTCGGATGACAAAGTATAGAAGAATCACTTACAAAGAGCCAATTGGAAGTGGTCCTGATCAGTACAAGATTCATGAAGCCTGCACGCAGTTACACTTGACCAGTACCTCCAGCTTCAAGAGGGTGAACGATGCTTTTGCTATGCACATAACAAGGACTCTTCAACGAAGAACACACCAAAGAATATCACAAGATGCCCAGAAGTTAATTGAAGAGTATGGGTATTGGTTCATCCAATTCCCAAAGTTCACTTACATCAGGCTACAGGGGTTCCACTCATATGCCTACAAATTGCCAAGGTACCCCACTAACAAGATGGTGATGCTTGAAGTATATAGGCAACTCCTTGCCTACGATAAAATTCAAAAGAAGAAGAAAGGAGGGCTGAACTACCCCATCATTATGGGGAATTCAATTGAAGAGTGTCCATCTATATAGGCAGCCAAAGAAGCTGAGGATGAGTTGCAATTCTACCACCTCACTCTTCACAACAACAGACAAGATTTGACCCCCACAGGAATATTGGAGTAGTTAAAGGTGTGGAGCATAGGCATAAGGCTCATGTCGAGGATTTTTGGGCTAATGCAAGGGGTGAGGCTGAAATTAGGAAGAGGATGTTCAGTAGGCTACCTCTGAAGTTGATCAAAGAATGTGAAGTTATTCCAATTCAAGACCAAGTGGATGAGGACGTCAACGTCATTCACCCAGATTATGAGTCAGTAAAGGACACGTTGGTCCCACCCCCTGATTGGTTGGAACCAGAAATTACAGACTTGGACATGCTATCCATTCCAGTCTTGACATTCACGAGGAGTTGGGTTGAGAGACGTGTTAATAGGCTCAAGAGCAAGTCAATTGCTCTCACATACAACCTCATGGGAGATCAGAGGCCGCCTACTACAAGGAAAAGAAAGCAGGCTACTCAAGTCGCAGAGCCACAGGAAGAGGTCCCAGTTTAGCCAGTACCTCAGAGAATAGAGGAAGCATCGCCCACGCAATTACTGACTCACTCTTCTAGTGTGCATGAGGTTTCATTATTTGAAGGTCAGAGGGTTAGATTGGATGAAGAACATGAGTTAGAGGAGGTCAATCAACCATTGTCTAGGGAGCCAGATAGTCAGAGTGCAAATACTCTTAGGAATGAGAGCCAGTTGGAGGGAGAAGAAGAAACAAAAACTGACATCCGCTTGGAGCAGGTGATCGAGGCAGCCTTTGAGGATGAAAATACTACAGAGCCAGAATTTCAGAGTCTTGAAGAGGATGCACAACACATGGAAACAAATGAGCCTCAACAAAATGTTGCTAGGGATGAGACCCGCAAAGTGGAAGCAACAGAAGAACAACCACTTGTTATCTGCAACACGCAGCAAGCTGTACCAGTTGGCTCGCTGGGAGGATGAGAAGAGATCCAGAAGATGACACCGACTTGACGATGGAGATGGAGATTTTCCTCAACAAAATTAGTGGGTCGCCAAAGAAGAAAAGAGCTAGAAAATATTCAAAAATTGAAACGGATAAGTCTGGTTCGCGCACCCTCCATGTTGCAGTTCCAAGGGAGGAATGTGATCGAGATGAAGAAATTCCTGAAAACTATGTAATCACCACTGTTGAGCTAGGACGTCCTACAGGAGCACAAGTAATTGAGGAAGTTGACAACTCCTTTCAGGCATTGAAAGACAGATTGCTTAGAAAAGAAGAAAAATACAAAAGGTTGAAAAGGGAGCATAGGACGTTAATTGGCTATGTGCAACACTTAGTGCGTCCATGTGAGCAAGTGGATCCAGTGGTGGACCTCCTAGTTGAGCTTCCAAGAGAGTCAGTTAGTGGGCTTGAGGAGTTGAAGAAGGCAATTCAGGAGGCAGACAAGTGGGTAGGTGGTGTCCATGTTGAGGCGGAAAAATTCACTGAGGACCTTCTCTCATCTTTTCAGCATGCCTCAAGCATCCTCACGCGTATAGAGAACATTGATCAAGCTTGGAATGAAACTCACATCTATCAGGACAAAACCATTCCACGCTTGGCAACCCTTATGCATATGCCTGTGCAGATTTTAATTGAAGGAGGAGTAATCCAAGAAGGAGATAGGTATGATTTTCCAGGCTGGTATTCATTAGCATTCATTGGCTGAGGCTTCTTCGACACAACACAGGAAGAATCAGTCAAAGTGAGGAAAGCTATGGGAAACATTCAAGAGGGCGTCTTCAACACACTCAAGGCCTTGTTTTCCAAATGACTAACTCCTGAGGAGATGACATTGGATGGCTTGAAGGGCAGGTTGCAGCCTTTCTTTTTTGAGGTTAGATCATTTGTTCAAGTTGATTTTGAAAACGTCTCCACTTTCTCTAGCATCATTCAGAGTACTCAGGAATCCATTGAGGCCTGGAAAAAATCGTGCATTCGACAGGAGCAGAAAGTCACCATCCTTGAGTTTCAGCTCAATCTCACTCCATCTATTTCGATTCAGGAAGTTGAAGCAGTGCTGGCCCGATTGGTTGATTTTGCGATCAGAGAAAAGAACGGTGGGAACGCATTCCTGGATGAGAATCTTCTAGAAGGATAGTGGGCATTAATTTCCCATAGTGGTCAAAGGGAGGAGTTTGTCATTTTGTGCTCATTTATTGCACCACTCCACCTTTTGGTGATTATTAGGGTAGAATCTTGTTTAGGGCTTATGTGGCTCAATCTAGGCCGTCCATTGTAATTCGATCTAAACCATCCGTTAAGATTGGCCAGCTATAAAAGGGGCACTCCCCCTCATTTGTACCTCATTAGAGATTAGGATCATAGTGCTAAGGGATAGAGCATAGAGAGACAGCTTAGTGATAGCATAGTTGGTTAGCATTGCATAGTTTGAAGAAGGAAAGTTTTTCCCTTAAGAACTTTGTAAGAAGTTGTTGCGAAAACTATCATAATAAAAAGAGTTTTCATTGATGATGATTTCATTTTTTGTTGTGAGCAGCTAGCAAGATTTCTTCGTCCTTATTCAAGTAGAACTTAAAGTAGAGTAAATTTCATTTCATGCAAGTAGTTAGTTGTGGATTGTGGTGTTTAATTCAAGAAGCTTCGTCTGATCCATACCACTAGCGAGCTTACTGATGGTGAGTTCACCCTGCATGGTCAACTGGAACACTTTTCAAGCTTAACTTCGATTATGATTCACGTGTTGGCATGCGTCGTTGTGATGGTGTCCTCATGCTAAATTGTGATTTGAACATTTCTTGCTATTCCTTTGAAGATTGCACTGACTTTGTAGAAGTTGTCCAAAGCGAGGCAAAGCAAAGTCTGGTTGAAGTTTGCTGAGGTTGATCCCACGTCCCGCACTTAGGTTAGATCATAGGTTTTCTAATCCCTACACCCATTTAAATTCCGCACTTTTCTGGTTAGCATTAGGAAATTTGCACTTACCTGATAAATCATTTGAACCACGTCAAACCCTTTAATCTGTTATCCGCTGTCTGCTGCTGAACAATTGTGTAAGTCCCCTCTTGATACCAGCAAAATCACAATGAACCAACTAAGACTACTCCGCTGCATAAAGGAACCTTGGAGTTGAACGTATGAACTTTCTTGCAATCTTAGCATGCGGAATACTTTGATCAAGAGAGAATAGAGTAGCCGTTGGTAAACTTTATTCTGTGTTGGTGCAGCCATAAAAACATGTCAATAGGAACCAACAATGAGGTTGTAGATGCATTATCCAGACACCCCCACCTCAACACCATCACAAGCACCTCCAAGGACTAGAAAAATGATATTATTGTTGAGTACGCCAAAGATGCCAAACGAGGAATACAAGATATGGGATGATCTCATCTTATATAAAGGAAGAATATTCCTTGTTCCACATTCAAAGATAAAAAACAAAATTATTGAGTTCCATGATAGCCCTTTGGCAGGTCACCAAGGATACTATAAAACATACAAACAGATTAGAGAGATGTATTCGTGGAAGGGTTGAAGGGTGATGTGCTCAAACATGTACAAGAGTGTATGACTTTTCAACAAAATAAAGTGGAGCAAAGTCATCCAGCAGGTCTACTACAACCCCTACCCATCCCCAACCAAAAATGGGAAAGTATCTCGATGGACTTTATAACCGGATTGCCCAAGGTACATGGAAAAGATAGTATTTATGTGGTAGTGGACAGACTTTCTAAGTATGCCCACTTCTTTGTCATTTCATCGAAATACAAAGCGTCTCAAGTAGCAGAATTATTCTTTAAAGAAGTTTTTCGTCTTCATGGGATACCCAAAACAGTCATCAGTGACAGGGATAGTAAATTTCTTAGCCAATTTTGGCAAGAAGTTTTCCGGCTAGTAGGGACCAATCTAACCCCAAGTACAAGTTACCACCCACAAACAAATGGGCAAACGGAAATAGTTAACAAGTGGATAGAGGGTTACCTAAGGAATTATGTAACAGGGCAACAGACAGCATGGGTAAAATGGTTGCACTTGGGCAAGTATTGTTACAATACCACCCACCATATGTCAATTGGAATGAGCCCTTTCAAGGCCCTATATGGATATGAAGCTCCTTCCTTTGGAAATTTGGTCACCCAGGAGAGCAAAGTGCAAAGTGCACAGGATTTCATACAAAAGAACATTGATCTCATGAAGACCCTCAAGGAAAATTTGCAGCATGCCCAGAACCAACAGAAGATCGATGCTGATCAACACTGCATAGAAAGGACATTTGAAATTGGGGATCTAGTCTTTTTACGGCTACAACCATACAAGCAGACATCAATCAAAAAGAGTGGGGATGAAAAGCTAAAGCCACGATTCAATGGTCCTTATAGAGTTACAAGAAGGGTAGGCAAGGTCACTTACGAGTTAGAGCTACCAGAACATAGCAAGATCCACAATGTCTTCCATGTATCCAGGCTTAAAAAGGTCCTTGGGCAACAAGTCCTCCCTTGCACTAAGTTACCTCCACTAGATGAGGAGGGGCAACTCACCTTAGAACCATAATTTATCATTGACACTAGAGAAAGGAGATTAAGGAACAAGGTCATCACCGAGTTCCTAATTAAATGGAAGGGACTCCCTGAAGATGATGCTACATGGGAAAGAGAAGAAACTATTAAGACATTTAAGAATAAAACTCGGGAAAAGCAAAACATGATGGCTCTTGATTAAAACAAGAGATGAATTCTTGAATGTAATACCTTCAAATGAGTTAATAAGATATTATTTTTGTACGAGCACAGGACTTGAGGATAATATGCATGTAAAGGCTTAGGGCTAGATAATCTTGAGGACTCAAGTATCCAAGGGGTTTGAAAGAGATATTACAATCTTATTCAGGATTATAAGGCTGGATATACTTAGGAATGAGATTCCAGAGGGCATGAGGAGAGATGGTCCAAATCTCTTCACAAGAGGGTTGGATACACTCCACAGTGAGATATCTAGCGGGCCTAGGAAGAGGTGTCACAACCCCTTTTCCTAGGATTGAATACCCATAAAGGTATCCTGAGGGCCTAGGAAGAGGTAACACAACCCCTTTTTCTAGGATTGGATACCCTTTAAAAAGGTATTCTGAGGGCCTGGGCAAAGATGTTCCAATCTTTCCTAGGAGGGCTGGATATACTCCATAGAGATTTTTCCAAAGGGCCTGGGCAAAGATGTCCAATCTTTCCCAAGAGGGTTGGATACACTCCATAGTGAGTTATCCAGAGGGTCTAGGAAGAGGTGACACAACCCCTTTTCCTAGGATTGAATACCCGTAGAAAAGATATCTCGAGGACCAGGAAGAAGTAACACAACCCCTTTTTCCTAGGATTGGATACCCTTTAAAGGTATTCCGAGGGCCTAGGAAGAGATGTTCCAACCTTTCCCAAGAGGGCTGGATATACTTCATAGTGAGTTATCTAGAGGGCCTGGAAAGAGATTAGTTGTAACAAGATGTTACAATCTTTTTCCAAGATGAAGACCACTGTACCAGCCAAGAATGTCAAAGGATCAAGGAAGAAGAGAATTATGAGGATTGCTTGAGGACAAGCAATGTCAAGCGGGGGAGACTTGTGATATCCCCATCATACCACACAACCAAGATAAGTATAAGCTAATTTCAATGTAATACCTTTGCAATTTTAATAGTTAAGAATCTACTAAAATACATATATATATATAATATATATAAGTAATTGCATTTATACATGAATATGTATATATATATATATATATATATATATATATACCTACATATATTTGCATATAATTGTATAAGGAAATTAAACATATCCCTTATTTACTAAGTTACCGGTTCGGGTTCGGGGACGGGTTCAGGTACGAGAACCCGATACGTGGGTACGGGCAAAATTTTTTTAGGGGTTTGGGTACGTATGGGTACGTGTGTATATATATATAAATATATCTATGTATTATATATACAAAAAAAAAGAGAAATATACAAAATTGTAAAACTAAATCATTTCATAGTATGATACTTGATCATTGATCAATGCCAAATGCCAAAGATAAATATTAAATCCCAATTGATAGTTGAAAAATATTCAAATAAAATTATTGAATTACAAAATGTAGTTCATGAAACATTGAAACATGATTCAATGTTCATTGTTCAAGTGTTCATCAATCATCAAAAGGATTCTCAAAATCATCGTGAATCAGTCAGAAGCTATTTGCCACTCCACAATCAATCTCCTTCGAATACAATCACCTCCCTTAAAAATGCCAAGATGGAGAGAAAATATGGTGAGAGCAAAATGGGAGGTAAAAATGAAATGTTTTAGTGTTGAAAGGCCTCATATTGGGGCCGTTTTAGGGTTAAGAGGCAAAATAATAATAAAAAAATTGTTTTTTATTTGACTTTGGGCCCACTTTTTAAGTGCTAGGCCATGGGTTCTCCCAGGTACACCCGGGTATGCAGCTGGTACCCTTGGGTCCGCGCACCATTGGGTTGGGTTCGCACTGGGTACGCACCCAGACCTGTGGGTTTGCCCGGGTGCGTGCTTGTGCGCACTCGGGTGAACCCACAGGGCTGGGCATGCACCCTGTGCGTACCTAGCATGTACCCACTGGCAAACCCGTACCAGGTTTGTACCCGAACCGAGTTTGAGGCCTGTGGGTACGAACCCTACAACACAGCTTATTTATTTATTATATACTAATCAATTGCTTTCCATCCAATCAAACAAACATGAAAGCACGCACGTAGCCAAACATGTTTCATTTAAGGGACACAAGAAGAAGGAGAAGACACGTCTGTAGGTTTCCAGCGCCTATATCAATAGAAACAATGGAGATGAGACGACATATAGGGAAAGAGAAAAGTTACGGATCAAGAGAGGTTACAGGAGGCACACGAAGGAGGCAAAGCCACAAGCACGTAGTTACCAATCTCAAAAAGAGATAAGGGAGTCAATCAAGAAGGAGGCACGATGCAAGGATAGGACGTCTAACACAAAGACATCACAGTCACACCCCTATCCTACGCGACTGAGGGAAACACCAAGAAGGCTGGCCGCGGGCATAAGGAAGTCATCATAAAATTAGTGGACAACCTTCCAATTCTATGAACTTCAAGATCATTCAAAGACAATAAACCAGGCAGATTACATAAAATCTATAATATCACAGAACCGAGCCTATGATCATTGTTGAAGAAGATCATTAAGTGGACTTAGAGGCAACTTCAAGAATTCTAGTTTATAAACATCAATCATATTAACATAAGGAGTAAATGTGAATCTGCCAAACAAACTACAATTTCAAGATTTATTGCTAAGATCTGTTAAATACTTATAAGTCAGAGTTCTTTGAAATAAAGTCCTTCAGAAATATTGTTAGAACTTCCCAATTTTAAGTAAGAATCGTTCTGATTTAATAAGGAACGCCACACCATCCCACAGATAGATGAACTCATTGATGAGCTACATGGAGCAGTTTACTTTTCTAAGATAGACTTGAGATCCGGATATCATCAAATCAAAGTTAGAGAGGACATTGAAAAAATAGCCTTCAGGTGTCATTATGGGCATTTTGAGTTCCTTGTTATGCCATTTGGGTTGACTAACGCTCCTGCTACATTCCAGTCTTGCATGAACAGGGTCTTCAAACAACAGTTGTGTAATTTTGTTCTAATTTTCTTTGATGATATCCTTATTTACAGTAGGACATGGGAGGACCACTTGAGGCATTTAGATGAGGTGTTGGGTATTTTGGAGAGTGAATAATTGTTTGCCAAGGAGTCTAAGTGTGAATTTGGCATGACTGAGTTGTTGTATCTTGGACACATCATTAGCACAAATGGGGTTCGTGTTGATCCTAAAAAGATCAAGGCTATCCTTGATTTTCCTCCACCTACAAACCTCACACAGTTGAAGGGATTCTTTGGGCTAAGTGGCTTCTATAGGAGGTTTGTTAAGGGGTTCTCATAGTTGGCTGCCCAACTTACAGATTTAACCAAAAATGGGGCATTTGTATGGATAGAATCAGCGCAACAATCATTTGACCAATTTAAACAGTTGATGAGCACGTGTCCAGTCTTGGTCATTCCTAATTTCTCCAAGCCTTTTGAGCTTGAGTGTGATGCCTCAGGTGAAGGCATAGGTGCAATTCTTATGCAAAACAAACATCCTATAGCTTTCGAGAGCAGGAAGTTGAGAGGTGGTGAGAAAGCTTACTCAATTTATGATAAGGAAATGTTTGCAATTATGCATGCTTTTGCCAAGTTCAGACAATACCTTGTAGGGGGCATATTTTTAGTAAAGACAGATCATAACAGCCTTAAGTATTTCCTAAATCAGAAGGATCTCAATGAAAGATAGTAGAAATGGGTAAGCAAACTTCAGGGGTATGTCTTTGACATTGAATATGTCAAAGGGAAAAGGAATGTAGTGGTTGATGCTTTATCCAAGAGACCACATTTGAGTGCTATTTCAGTCATAGCAGCAGATTGGAAGGAGAAGATTGAGGCTGATTATGCTAAGAACACACTTGCAAACAACATTTTGGATGGGACTTTACAAGATGACAAATACCAGGTGAAGGATGGACTAATTTACTACAAGGATAGAGTGTGGTTGGCTCTTGATTCTAGGGTGAGAGAGCATGTTTTTAAGGCTTTTCATGATGCTCCTATGGCTGGTCATCCGGGTTATTATAAGACTTACAGGCAGATCCGTGAGAGATTCTCATGGAAGGGAATGAAGGATGACATTTTACAGTATGTATGTGAGTGCCTAGTATGCCAATAGAACAAAAATGAGCATACTTACCCTACTAGATTGTTGCAGCCCCTTCCCATTCCCACTTAGAAATGGGAAAGCATATCAATGGACTTCATCACAGGGCTCCCGAAGGTGCAAGGAAAGGATAGTATATATGTGGTGGTTGACAGATTGACAAAATTTGCTCACTTTTTTGCTATATTAGTGGGATTTTTAGTAGTACAGGTGGCTGATTTTTTTTTTCAGAGAGGTATTCAGGCTTCACGAGACACCCAGGACTATTGTCGGTGATAGGAACAACAAGTTTATGAGCTTGTTTTGGCATGAGTTATTCAAATTATGTGGCATAGAGCTGACCCCTAGCACTAGCTACCACCCTCAGACTGATGGGCAAATTGAGGTGGTGAACAAATGGGTGGAAGGATACCTGTGCAATTATGTTTCAAGGCAGCAGAAGGCGTGGGTTAAGTGGTTGCATATAGGAGAGTATTGCTACAATTCTACCTTTCACATGTCCATTCGGATGTCTCCATTCATGGCGTTGTATGGGTACAAAGCTCCTAGCTTCATTGATTTACTTTTTGGAGATTGCAGGGTGCCTAGAGCTAGAGATCTTCTTCAGGAGAGTCAATACATAATGAGGTCTCTGAGAGAGAATATACAACACACTCAAAATCAGCAAAAGTTATATGCTGATCAACACCGTGTTGAGCGAGTTTTCAAGGTTGGGGACATGGTTTATTTGCGGTTGCAGCCCTACAGGTAGTCCACTCTCAAGAAGAGTGGGTCAAAAAAGTTGGAAGTCACAGTTTTATGGTCCTTTCAGAGTGATCAGGAGAGTTGGAGAGGTAGCATATGAGCTGGAGCTACCTAAGGACAACAAGGTGCATAATGAGTTTCATGTCTCCCATCTCAAGAAAGCACTTGGCCGGAATGTGGTACCTTCTACAGAGTTGCCTCCTTTGGATGAGGAAAGCAAGTTGATATTGATTCCTAAGTCTATCTTGGAGGTGCGTGAGCGTACACTATGCAAGAGGGTCATCAAAGAGTATTTGGTTAAATGGAAAAAATTGCCAGTTGAGGATGCGACTTGGGAGAGTGAGTAGATATTGCAGCATCCAGAGTTACGATTGCTTGAGGACAAGCAATCTTGGAAAGAGTGGACTATAATGTCCCCTTCTCGCTCCTGAACAAACTCTGAGACTCAATTAGCCTATTCCAGAGTTCCCATAGGCTAGTTGATGTGGTTAGGAGACTCATAGGCCAGCATCAGTTTTTAGTTTGGGGTTTTTGGAGGGGTTACTATTTATA
The DNA here is from genome assembly GCA_007258455.2 of Sequoia sempervirens. NCBI lineage: Eukaryota > Viridiplantae > Streptophyta > Pinopsida > Cupressales > Cupressaceae > Sequoia > Sequoia sempervirens. The sequence continues at coordinate 116,626 of VDFB02333600.1, forward strand.
GCAGTGGTCAGTTTCAGTGTTGTCATCTTCAGTTGGTCACAGTTTCCTTAGTGGTCTTCAGTTCCGCTCATTTCTAAGCTTTTGGCATCCACTTACTATTTATAGTAGTGTTATTTTTAGTAAGTCACCATAGGGGAAGTTGGTTCCAGGCTTGGTCTTTGGCAGCAACATTTTCCTCAGAAAGTACCAAGGACGCCCAGTTGAATAACTTAAGTTGTCTTAAAGTGAATTAAAAATTATATTTTCCTCTTGGAGTTGGACGCCTATGTAAAGGTGAGAAATATTTAAAAGTTTTAAATATTTTTGGAGACTTCTAAGTAGGATGCCAAAAATGAAGAAGAGACTTTAAAATGATAAAAAATTAAAAAGGTGAAAGGGGCGCCCATTTCTTGGAGAGAAATTAAAAGTTTTTTTAAGTCCAGAACCCCTAATATTTTACAAAGAAGTTTGTCTCTCATTTTTTATTATGCAGACTTGACAACTTACTAATATGCTATTGGAATTTCTCGGGTTGTTTGGGAAACATTGTGAGGACGAAAACCCTCCATTGTTGGGCTGATTTCAGTGGTGAAATATCCACCCTAGTCAGATACTAGTGCTGGTTCAAAGTTTATTTCAACAGGAGCTTCAAAGATTGACCTACAAAGAAGAAAACATGAAGATATTTCAGTATTTTTAGGAGTTTTTGGTGTGCTTTGGTTTGGCTTCAGTTTTGGTGTGATTTGCAGAAGTTTTGGAGTGGTTGTTTGGATTTCTGGGTGTTTACAGTCATGGGCCTGAAACTAGGTTTTTGCTTATAACTATTTATCAGGTGGTGATTTGGTTCTGGGTATTGAATTAATAAGCAGCCTATTGAAGGCCGATTCCAAAGAGTCCTTGTTCACATTTTTTAGTGGTGTGGTTGAATTTTGAGGAAGGATCGACCCCCTTGAGGAAACCGTCCTTTTTGCTGCTCTGGAAATCACCTAAAGACCAGCCTTTGAAGGTTTCGATTGGAGTGCTTTGCTGTTGGAAAATAAAGACCAAGGCGTTGGAGATTCAAGGAGTTCAAGCTTTAATCATTTGGTGGAGTTCGAGCCAGCTAGAAGACTCTATATTGTTGCTGTTATGAGACATCACTTGTACCCAGGTCTGAAATTGAATGATGTAATTTTCTGAATTAATTTATGAAAAGAAAGCTCATGTTTTTGGTTGCAGATTCTTATTTGAAAGGGTTTCCAGAAGTTAGTGTTTATTGTTCTTTCAATCTGCTCTTTGCATTTCAAATTCTTGCAAACAAAACCAAACAAAAACAATCTCCCAAACAATCATAAACAGCAACAGCAGTCAGAGGGTTTACAAAAAAAAAATAGGGGTGTACATTTCAGCGACCACCATTTGCAGTACTTTTATTGTTGTTATATGTTGCAGTCTCTTGTAGCTGGACACAATAATATGATGCCTTCTGCATGGTCTTTCAGATGTCATACAATCTCTGCATAGCTTTCTTCAAACAAGATCTTTGTAGATGAGATAACTACGTCACTTGCTCTCAGGTAACTCTTTGGATCTGATCTATGCTGGATCTCATGCACCAAACAAGCTATATCATAATTGATTGCATGGGCTTTTTACTGATACAATCACGCCAAAAAGATGTCCATCAGGATACTAATTTGTTACCATGTTATAATGAAATGTAAGCAAAACTTTAATACTGAACAGTATTACGTGAACGTCTATCATTTTCATTTGGTAATACAACGATGGAACGGACCTATTAAAGTGATTTGCATCCAATCTTAAGGTTCTCCACAAACAGGTTCAAAGGTTACTACTCATAATATATAACTATAAAGAGCATCAGGACGATCCAGGAACAAGATGTGTGCTTTTATTGTATAACTTCACATTTCAGATTTAACCATTTAACATCAATAAAACTTTGCTCCTCCTTGAGAAAGTTCCCTGCCACATAAAGACCATGAACTCAAACAATATACCTACTGAACTTTTATTAAGTGACTTTAGTAGTAACTCATTTGTTTGAACCACGAGATAATTATATATGTTCCGAATGCAATTGACATACCATTGTCACTGGATGGTTTGCGAGGTTATTATTTGTTATCGAGTATGTAAAGACCATGTTTTTAATAGGAAAAAACAAGCTCTTCACTTACACTTAACACTCTGGGTGATGGTTCTATATTTCAAGTTAGCTGAAAGCCAAACCACCTTGGCATACTGCCCTGGGATCCAGGATAAATTGCTGCTTTAACATTGAGTTCAAATTTGCATGGCTTTGGACCTGGCTCATTGTAGCAATAGGTGGCCCATTTTATCACTAGGCCAGAGATCCATGAATAAGATATGATTGTTTTAGTATCATGTACATTGAACTTCTTGTTTATCTTTTGGAATAATTATGTATCTGGTCTAGGTGAAAATTTGAATTGAAGATCTTGTGTGACCCTCAGATTGACTTCATTGATTATTAACATTCAATTGACTATATTCGGTAGTACTTTTCTATAATTTTATGGACTGGGCTGGTTATTTGTAGACTATCTGTAACCATTCATATTCACAGGTTGCAGATTATGGGCTAGATGGAGATCTATTTCAGGCAATTCCAGAGCTCTTAGAAATTTTCTAGAAAAAAAAAGTGACGTACCATATTATTATCTCATTGTTCAATAATGGTTGCTTTGTGAAGAGAAGGAATATTCATTCAGAAATGAAGAGGGAAATAAACATATCTTACTTGGCTAATGCTCCGAAGTGATGTTGAGGTACATTGTGGGATATTTCTGACTAAAATTTTCCACAAACAAAATTTCACTAATTGATGATTATAAAAGAAGAAATTTAATATAAATATAACTGAAGCATTGAACATTTATATACTCATGTTCTGCCTAACTATATTATAATAACATGTACATTCTGAATATCTTCCATAATATCTGTTGGCAAAAAATCCCTGGTGTTGCAAGAATATTGATAACCTTTGAGTGGACCACTCCACATATATAGGGTAAGATACCTTAAGAAAATAATGGTTCAAAACCTTACTAGGTCATTTGAACTTATACAAAAGAAATTTATATTGAGAGATGGATTCTCCCAAAAGCTTTTTGAGAGAATTTGTAATAGCATAATAAGTAAATCACTTCTATAAACCTGCATGTTTAATATATCAGACATAAATCAATTTTATGCACAATAATTTCTCATGCATTGCAATATATAAAATACAATAACAAATCTTTAAATTGTTGAAAACTTATCTTAATATTAAAAATCCATGAAAACAACTATCAAAGTAGACAAACCTTATTTTTTATTATTTGATTGATATTTTATTCTATTAAAAATAAAAACTCTGGCTAGTTGTATAAATGGATAAAATGAAATCACACCTCAAAAGAAATCTATGACATCAAATTGATGTTAAGGGATGGATTAAAATTTTAAATTAACCAACCAAATTTCTAATCAAACACTTAGGAAGGATCATTAAAGCATATCTCAATAAACCTTCTTAATTTTATTTTTTATTTTGTTCAAGATAAACCATACTATCAAGCATGATGAAATGGTAAAGAGTCTTGAAGTGCCTACTATGAAAGGTACTTTGACATTCTTTACCATTTCATCATAGTAGGCACTTCAAGACTCTTTACATTTATGACATACTATGGTATATATAGGAGGTAGTCGTTTGTTTGTTAGCAATATATTGTGTACTGTGTTCTTATTGAAGATTATTGGAAGTAGTATCCTTCATGTGGCTTAGGAGGTTGCCCCCTCAAAGTGGTTTATTAGTCTCAAATATTTGCAACATATTTACTATTATATTATTCTTTTACACAAGGTATTTCATTACAAGTGGTATCAAAGCATGATCATGACACCAAAAGGCAAGAAACAAGGTGATTTGCTCCCTCGAGTGGAGTTTGTTGGGGCTTGGGGTTTGCTCCCTCGAGGTCACAAGTTCGACTTTGCTTCGTAGTGTGAAAGGCGGGGGTCACTAATATTGTGCCAGTGCTTGCTTCATTGATCCGAGGTATAGGACTAGAGTTACCACTAACTTTTTAGGGTTCGCCCTGTGGCCTGCATGGATAGCGGAGGAGGCTTAAGTTGTGGTTTGCTCCCCATGGTCTTGGGTTCGAGTCCGAGGTCTAGATTTACCCGATGTACGTGGCTTGTGGGATGTTGCGTACATCCCCAAGGGATTAGTCTTGCCCCAGATCGCCCCTTCTCGTCCCCAACTTGGCAGTTTGTAAGCCCAAAGTAAAGTGGGTTGGGCGCTGGGCTGGGTTGCGGGGATACCCCTGGGTCAAAAAAAGAGAGGTGATTTTATTAATTTAGGAGGTTAGATTATGAAGCACAAATCTCTCTAACTTTTATTTTTTATTTTTGGAGAGTTTATGGACATACTGAAACTTTTACAATCCATATTTGAGATCATTTGGAGAAGCTTTGAAAGGAGTTACTACAAATTAGGGTTTCCACCAAATTCACTCCCAAGATTGTAACTTAATGATTTTTTAAAATTTTGAGATGGTAAATCAAGAACGTTTTGAAGCTTTTCTATAATCCAAACTTGAGGTCATATGGAGGAGAATTGAAGGAATTATTATACAATTAGGGTTTCCATGATATTCATTCCCAAGGCTACATATTAACAAATTTCTTGGAGATTTTTTCTAAGAAATGGGATCTAGGCTTTGATAAGTTATTGTAAAAAAATTAAATTGTTTGGATTTGTTTTTTGTAATTATGACAAAATGATTTTGTCATGCCATAACAGGGGTTTTGACAAGAGGTAAGGGGAGGAATCTTGCCACATGAAAGCCTCTAGCTAAGGATGATACAACAATTGAGGAGACGGGTTCCTTAGATATTGAATCTATAAGGGAAGAAAGCACCAAAGGTTAAGGATAATATTTTGTCATTGAGGGAAAATATGTCAATATTATAAAAAGAGTTGATTCTCTTGTGAGTGTTATGGAATTTAAGAGAGCATATTTGCATCACATGATATGGGAAGAAAATGTGTCTTCTAAGGGATATGATTCTTTTGGGTTTGACTTGGATCTAAGGATGGATTGTCACCCAAATAATTCTATGGCTAGGCATTTCACTTCAGAGATGGATATGTGTAAGTTTGATGGCAAGGACCCAACCAATTGGCTTTGCCAAATGCAGTTGTCTTCATAATGTTCCATGTCAACAAAATGTTGCAATTCTATCCTTGTACTTGGAACCAAACCAACACATTGTGTCATTGGCTATGTGAAGTGAATAAAAAGAAGGGATGTGTTGTCACATGGTATGTCTTCCAAGAGGAGCTCATCACACACTATGGTGCCAATCTTATGAATTTTCCACATTACCAAATTAAAGCAAACAGACACGGTCAAGGACTATATTCGACAATTCCAAACTTGGTCTTTAAGAGTGGAGCATGTTTTAGAGAAAAAATGAAGGAATTAACTATAGGGGGTTTAAAGGACCACATCACTTATGAGAGACACAAATTCAATCTAACTTTCCTCTCCCAAGCAATGATTATGGCAAGAGAGGTAAAGGAAAAGTTTGTTTGCTAACAAAATAGTGAAACTCCCTAGCAACAAAGATTGGGTGACCCTTGTATCATCATTAATTTAGCCTATGAGATTGTCACGTCAAAAAGTTGAATAAAAAAGTGCCAAAGTTTATTTCAACTATGGTAGAAAATATAATAGAGAATATAAATATGTTAAGAAGAAAATATTTTACATTTAGGCCACCTATGATGAAGAAAAGGATGAAGAGGAATAAGTAATGGTTGTAGAACAATTAGAGGATGTCCAATGAACTATCTCTTTCCATGCACTATCAAGTATTAGTACCCTAGAAACCTTAAGGTGCTATGTTTCCATAAATAATAGAAGGTAAACAATATTGATTGAGTTGGGGAGTACTCATAACTTCATCGACAATAAGTTGGAAACATAATTGAATTATCTTGTTTACCTGGTGTAGACACTGAAAAATGTCTTAAGCCTACGAGTGTCATTTTTCTTCATTCTTGTCCTTCGATAATTGAATAATTTTAGTTATTCAATTATGTTTGATCATATTCCTCAATTAATTAAATAATTCTTAATAATTATTTAATTCATTCACTTTCTAATCTTTATTCTATCTTGATCAATTAAATAAACTATATGCGTCACTAATTTCTCCCTCTTCTTCAATAGTTAAATAAATTATTATTTATTTAATTATTTTGTCACCTTTCATCTATAGTTAAATAATTACCATTAATTATTTATCTATTCATGGTCCTTTAATTCTTCTATAGTTAAATAATTATTAAAATTATTTAACTATCCCATGCCACCTCCCCTATTAAATAATTAATCTAAATTAATTATTTAAGGTCTAATTTTCATCTCTCCATTTAATTAAATTGATAAATTTAATTAAATGCTCCTCTTTTCATTTTCTCTAAAATAAATAATTTATTTTCCACTTGTCAATTTCCTCCACTCTCCATTTTTGAATAAATAATTTGAATTATTTATGCACCACCTGGTTAAAGATGCCATGTCATAATCCTTTGTCATAACATTCATTTTTGTCATAGCCTCCATGTTTGTCATAGTTGTCAAGCATTATAGCCGTCGGCATCATAACTATTCCATGCATGGCATATTTTTGGTGCATCAATTCTGGACCGTTGATCTTGGCATCTTTTCTGAGACTTAATCTCAACCATCCATTTCGTAACATCCCTCTCATGCATTCTCATCCATTGATCTTGGAATCTTTCTAGAAAATTAATTTCAGCCGTCCATTCGAAAGGTTTTCAATAAAAATAACCTTCCTTCTCCATTTTCAGCTTAACAGCTAATTGTCTCCAACTTTCTTGCTACCATTTGCAAGTTTTGTACAAGTATTTCAACAAATCCGAGGACAAAGTTGCATAACAAGAAGAAGGAGAGGAGAAGGAATCAACTACAATATGGGGAGTGCTTTATTTTGTTTGCTTTCATTTTGATATCTCCATTTTGTTTGTATTCTCTTGTTGATGTGGTTTAATAGCTTAGTAGTGATGGTTGTCATTTTATCTATGCTATTTTATTTCTAATCCCATCTTATATTGGTGAACCCGACAATTTTGTAGAGAAATTTGTGTGTTTTCTTATTTGTTTTCGTTGTTTTGCAGATTATAGTCAAGAATTCATATGAAATCCCGTCATCTTCTTTTGAGCACAGAAAAATGGACGCATAAAATATTTTAAAATCATTATCTGGGTTTTTTAGGCCTCGTTTTCAGTTTTTCAGAACTTCAAACGGTTTAAAATTCCGTTAAGATTTGAGAAAGTTATGGATGTTTTAGTGATTGCAGCTTTTTAAGATTTAGTTGTTAATACCCGAATTATTTTTTGTTTATAATACTTTTGTTGTGCAGGATTTTACAAAAAAAATTATGGGTTTTGAAGCTCTATGTCTTAGCTTTCTATAGATTTCTACGGTTTAAAATTTTGTTTAATTTTGAGAAAGTTATCACTATTTTAGTTTGTTGTTTTCATTCAAGTTTTTTTTTTGTGTTTACTAATCTTTTGTTTGTAGCGTGTGGCTTTGGAGTGGGGCTCCCAAAAACTGCTTCTTTTGGAGCAACAAAAAAATTGAGCTCTTAGTTTTTAGTTTTCTTTAATTTCTTTTTCCTAGTTTAGTTTAGTCTCTTCATTTTCTAGTTTAGTTATTTACTGACTTTTAAGTTTTAGTTTGGTTTTTAATCTCTTGTCCTAACTTAGTTTTTTTGCAACTTTCTTGTTGGTCCAAGACATTTATGAAACTACTAACTTGTGGTTTTGCAGCTCCGTTAGTCGAAGACTCATTTCTCAAACAATGTGTTTGTGATTTCTAGTTTAGAAAACACTTCCATTGGTGCATTAAAATGAACATGTGTTTGATTTTGTCTGATTGTGCTTGAAGGTGGTAGGTGATTATGCTCTCACCTTGTGAAAACTAGGTGATCAGAAAACCAGACCCACCTTATTTTTTGTCACCCTCACGACTTAATAATTGAAGTATCCTCTCCCCTTGCGCTTTCGAGCAATCCTGAGTGTAAGAGAAACAGTTGTTATTTCTAGACATGGGTCTGCCTTAAGGGAAAAAGTACTCACCTTAAGGGATGACCCGACTGGTAACAGGCTAAAGCCAAGCCACTTCTAGCCGGGATATAAAATGGGTGCTTGAGGAAAGTTCAAGTACCACGAGTGCAGATGTGTCACACGGACAGAGTAGTACTCCCATAAACCCTGTTGAGCGTAACCTCTTCAGGCTGGAGTGCCACCTAATTAGTGATTAATCTCTCGCCCCATGTGTGACCACTCGAACAGATGCCCTTAATAGATACCTATTGTTTTAGAAGCCAACCATTTCTAGTCATTGCTTGGTATAGTGCAGGGTACAATATCATGCCCGAAGATACTCACTACTGACTCCTTTGAGTAGAGATAGCAATTCTTGGGAAGTGACTACCCAAGAATTCGAAGTTGGTGTGCCCATAGAAGTGAGTGTCGTGGAGGGAGCCAGTGCCACCAAACTTCTAAGCTATCCGCTCTCAAGAAGGAGAGGTGTTCAACACCGATCTGGGTATATCGGTGGGCTATACCAAGTATACAAACCCTTGGCCTATTAGGATCGTATTTGTCTTACGTGTGTTTGATTACACTAAAACATTGTGCTTGTCAAGTGCTTCCTGGATTTTCAAAGAATATACACAACATTCACAAATCTAGACACAAACAATCGACCTCAGACAACTCATACTTTTCAACAAAACATAAAAAAAAAAAGCAGTCTCAACCTACTATCAAACATTTTTTTTCTAAGAGGACTCTATTAGAAACCAACTTTGAAATTGCTCAAAATCTTTATCATTCAACCATTAGTTTGCATTTTTGACCCTAGGATTAAACTTTCAAATTTCTAATTTCATCCATTAGGTTTCATAATCATCATTTTCAACATTAGCTTGACCATAGCTTTTCATTTTTGTATACTTTGGGTTAGGCCAACCTTATCACAATTTGCAAAATCATTGCTTTCGAAACTGGGTTATCTTGGACTTAGTCATCATTCCTATTTTCAATCATTGTCCATTTTGTGAGAATTTCCAACTCAACAGTCTAGTTAGGAAAACTCACTAGTCATCTTGACCTTGTCACTTTGTCATTTTCAACAAGTCATTTGGTAACTAAAATCGAAACAAAGATTAAGCTTAGAGTGATTAGGTACTCTTGTCTCCAAATTGCATTCATTTTAGTTCCTACCTTGCATACTTTATTCCCAAAAAATCCAAAAATATCATTCAGCCTAGTTGTCATTTTGAACCTAAAACTTACATTAGTTACCACTTTATTCAATTTCATCACCTTAGTCCTCATTTTGCACCTTGACCTTGCAATTCTCCTACTCCACATTGTCATTTTCCTAATCAACATTGTCATCCTAGTCACCTTGGCTTTTGGCATACTTGCATTATCATCTCTTTGCATTGTCATCCATTATCACACAAAAAGACAAAAACATAGACTAGTGTCATACTTGCATTGTCATCATCTTCATTTGATCAATTTCTTTGATGGTGGAAACAAGACTTCAAAGAAAGAAAAGACAAATAGAAGACTTTGGACAAGACTTTGACAACACCAACACCAACACCAATCCCAATGACTAGATTTATCACTACCCATTTGGAAATTTGAACGTACAATCATCCATGAGCATGTCAACTTCCTTTCAAAATCCACTTTTTGAACAATTCATACAAAGAGACCAAAATGGACAAGTACTAGCTGAGGATTTAGACGTTGCCGCTCAAAACCCTGACATAGCTTCATTTGTAGAAGAATTGGTCTTGAACGATCTTGAACGATGCCTTGCTATGCTTTTGGACCAAGGGGAAAAATTACCAAAAGGCTTCGACATTAATACCATAAGACCTTCTCCAGACAACGTGACACAAACCATGATATCTCATCAAAACACAAACAATGCCTCCACTAGCAATAACATTGTGGTCACCACACAAGTTGCTACTACACCATTAATGTGACATCTAGTGGCACCACAAGTCAAAACACCTCCACCTCAACTAATACAACATCTATTGGAGGAACATCTACTATGTACATGCCTACAACGTCCACATCATCATCACAAACGATAGGAATAATCGTTGGGTCCACATCAATGGGAGCAAATCCCACAAACCCTATGTTGGGATCTTCATCTATGACAATGGGGGCATCCTCGTCACATCATTATGGTGGAATCTCATCTAATCCCTTTGGAGGAAACCCACGACGAGTCTTCATTCAAGGCCCTCAACACAACATAAATACATCATCGCAATTAAACATCCCACATGGACAAGGAAAAAATACGAACATCCCACATGGACAAGGAAAAAATATGAACATCTCACATGGGCAAGGACAAAATATGAATATCTCACATGGACAAGGACAGAATCTGCACCTACCATATGGACACTTCCAAGGAACAAACACCAACATGCTACATGGACAATTATTTCAACAAGGACAAGGAACTCAAATGATGCAACAAATGTGTAACTTTGGAAATCAAATGAGTCAGAGATTTCAGATACCTCAAATACAAACAAACATGGTTGGGTCACATATTCCCACATACTCATCCCAGATTCATACTCAACAAAAAATTCCCACTCATAACTGGCAATATCAGCAACCACCTAATCAGAACATACCATACTTTCAGGCAACCAATGATCCCATTGTACATGCCTTGCTAGCAAGAGTGGATGACCTTCAAAAATAGATGGAAAATATGAAAACCTCTGACAAGAAGACGCAAATGTCATACAACTTATGTCCATATCCTTTTGATACAACTTTGTACATGCCACCATTTCCACATGGTTATGTGGCTCCAAACTTCAACAAATACAAGGGTAAAAAAAATCCACTTGACCACATCAAAGAGTTCGTAACAAGTGTGGATATTGCTCATGAGAACACATATCTAATGTGAATGTTTCCTAAAAGCCTCACAAGACCAACCTTAGAATGGTTCTATGCACTGCAACCCGAAATACAGTCATGGAAAGAACTTGCTGAAAAATTTGTGAAAAATTACACATACAACATTGACACAGATACCTCCATCACCAACTTATGCCAACTCACACAAGAAGATTCCGGTGAAACCTTTTTACCATTCTTTCAAAAATGGAGGGGCCTAGCGAGTCGCTGTCATATAGACATACTTGAAAAGGAAAAAGTCTTCGTACAAACGTTATTGGGCCCACTGAAAAATGGCTTGTGTGTTCATTGTTGCACAACTTTTGTGGATCTAGTTGAGGGAGGTGTCCAAGTTGAACTGTTAGAAACCCATGATCTGATTGCAATTTGTGGATCTAGTTGAGGGAGGTGTCCAAGTTGAACTATTAGAAACCCGTGATCTGATTGCAAACCTGAAAATTACCTTCCACTGAAGAGGAAAACGAAAAAGCAGAGATTTGCATAAAAACATGCAATTTGATATATTCGAAAAGACCAATTAATTACAAGAGATAATTTGCTTTATAAAAGCAAAGATTCCTAAACCTAATCTTATCTTGAGCAACAAGATAGCTCGATAAGATAAAGATGAAAGCCTAAAACTTAGGAATTAAATAAAGCCTAAGTAAACTTATGCAAGCGTAATTAAATATTAATTACACTAACACCCCCCATAAGTGCAACTTAGGGAGAAGCAGATTATTATGCAAATATGAGTCCTGACAACAAGGCCTGATGAGGTACTCATGTACAAATATAAAGAGAGAGAAACCCCCCTCAGTGAGATGAACTGTTGCGAAGAATCACTGGAAGAACTCTAATGAAGCAACACTGGAACCCCAAATCCGACAAGCAAGGAAAGATAGTTCTGTTTGCAAAATACCAATCAGAATCGCAAATGCAACAGCAGACCCGATGCCAAGGAACACTAGAAACTCACATACTGGATCAACTCTGGAATCTGAGCAGCAACAGGAGATGAGATGATGACATAATCTGGAAACCATGTACCTCGATGCCAATGCCAAACTGTGACTGAAACTCTTCCATGGGAAGGAGTACCAAAAATAGACTCTGGAACAATAACCACAAAAACATGGCCCTCAAACTGAGAAGAATCTGAACCAATGAGGATCAAGAAATGTAATCTCCCAACTGAAGTGTGAACCAATGAATCCGACATGTGTCAAGTTATAGCAATAATGTGGCCAAAAGAACAATGAGACCAAATAACCAATGCGAGTTGCCAACAAATCAAGATGAATGCAAGAACCCCCCTTAATGGAACTTTATATCAGTTCGTTTATTACAATAACCCAATGATTGTAAAAGGAGAGAATCCTAAATGTGCATAAACAGAAAATATGATGAAGTGGTACTGAAATGAAGTACAAATGTTCAATTTTCACCTTTCCAACTGCCAAAACATCCAAGTAATCTCCAAAACACCCATTGGGACAAATCTGGAATAACAAAAAACTTGGGACAGATACAGAAAAAAGTGAATGGACAACAAGATAGAGCTCCTCAATACCTTTCCAACGCTTCAAACGAGGCGAAAAACGGAGATCGTGGCAAAAAGTTATGAGCTCAGAAGTCCAAAAATAACATCTGACTTCAAACAGCAATAAATGTAGGAAAATAGAAAAATATTGTAAAATAAACAGCACCACTGGAAAGTGCTCGAAACCAGCTTTCCGGCGATATCTCGTTTGCCCAATTTTGATACTGTATGCCCAAGTTATGGCCAAAAGAAAAAAACTGCTCTTTTAGAAAAAACTAGGGTTATCCGTTGGATTTAGAGCGCTGGAAAAAGTCAGAAATGACTTTTATTTCATTGATTTTCATCACCGTTTTCCAGATCTGCGAGGGTCAGAAGTTCAGAGATTTTTTGCAAGATCTGGGGGTAGCCAAATTTTTGGAGCAGTTTGAGCAGAAACGGAGGTCACCATTGCGTTCGTAGCGGCCAAAAACCCTAAAAACGCCCTTCGTTTCGTTGATTTCTGAGCAGTTGATTTGGGAGGCAAAAAAATTTTGTCTGAGGGGTCGTATGGCCTCCCCAGCATGCCTTTCAATGCACAAAAATCGAAAAAAATTAAAAAACTGAGGTTTCTCGGTTTCTGCGCCGGTGCCTCCAGTACAAAAGGGGTCCGCCGCTCGGCGGCCACCGGGCGGCCACCCATCCGCCGCCCGCCACCAGCTCCTCCACCGGTCTGCCATCGCCTGTCTGTGCAGCCCCCGTAGGCCCCTGCGCTCAACCCCCGGCCACATGGCGAACCAAGGGCTCTGCCCCTACACCAGCCCACCGCCCGCCAACCCCTGGTCACCCACAAGACCAGGGGCCAAATTTTTTTTCATTTTGCAGGGGCTTTTTTGCGGCGACGGCCAGACAGCCGTCAATTTTAACCTCATGAACGACCTAATCTTATCTTGAGCAACAAGATAGCTCGATAAGATAAAGATGAAAGCCTAAAACTTAGGAATTAAATAAAGCCTAAGTAAACTTATGCAAGCGTAATTAAATATTAATTACACTAACATGAACAAGCCCTCATAGCTAAAGGAAGACTAAAATATGGTCCCAAAAACACAAATGCAAACCCACCTTCTGCTGACAAAAACAAATATTGGGTTAAGAACAAACATGTCACCAACGATGGTGTAGTCGATTCTAAGGCTATCAATGCTATGGGTCCTATGATTACTCTAAAAGGGACACAACCAAAAAACACATAGATGATGACAAAAACCTATGCTGCTAATGTTGCCCAGAAAAATAAGAATAACCAAGGCAATCAAAACAATCAAATTCAAAGAAATCCTAGACAACCAAACAATTCCCTAGAGGATGTACATACACTCCCTTGGGTGAGCCTATTGAAGAAGTTCTCAGGAAATGCATTCAGAATGGTGTCATCACACTTGAGGACCCCAAACCATATGACCCTGGGTAGTTTAAACCATCTTGGTGGGATGATAATGCATTTTGTGACTATCACCGAATAAAAGGACACAAAACCTCTTCTTGTAGACAATTAAAAAATCTAGTACAAGACCTTATTGAAAAGTGTATCATTGAAGTTGGTGGACCACAGTTTGCTTCTAATGCGGATCATACAATACACAAGAGCCCACTGCTGGATCATGGTTCTGGAAACCCTTCTACGTCAAATACAAATAACAATACTCAAGCCAACTATGCCCGTATTGGATATGACTATTCTGGGGGACTTATAATACATCACATTAGAACAACTAATGAACATTTCTGCACAGTCACCATTAGAAAGGCCCTTGAATGCAATGTCACCATCCATGGTGGAAAGGTCACCATAGTTGACCCTCTTCCCCCTAGACAACCAAAGGTAACAATAGTTGGCCCGTCCATTTTGCAGTCGCAATTGCGTCCACAAAACAAGCAATCCCAACCTAAAGGAAACTTTAATCTTATTGACCAGCTTGGAAAAACGCCCGCAAAAATCTCTACTCTTGAGTTGTTATGCATCTCGCCTGCCCATAAGGCCATCCTAGATAAAACTTTGCAAGAATCCTTTGTTCCCCAAGATACTGATGTCAACCAATTCGAAGCCATGGTAGGATATCTCATGACTCCCCATCATATCACCTTTTTTGACTAAGACTATTCGTCATCCAAATCCAACCATAATGATGCCCTTCATATCGAAGTTTTTGTTCATAAACATAAGGTTAGACGAGTCTTAGTAGATGGCGGAGTGGGACTGAATATATGTTCCTTAAAACTGGTCAAGGTACTAGGATTTTTTGATGCTTGCATAGACGCCACAAAAAGCATTGTTATCAAGGCATATGATGATGAAGAACGCTCCTCTTGCGGCGTAATTACAATTCCAATTCGAGTTGGCCAGTCATTGTCGACACCACTTGTCAAGTTCTGGATTTGGACCTGCCATACAACATTTTACTTGGTCGACCTTGGATCCATGCATTGAAAGTCATCCCCTCCACGTATCACCAATGTTTGAAGTTTCCTTTTGAGGGCACTGAGATTACTATATACGGAGACCCTGATCCATTCTAATATTGTACCAACTTACGCGGTGTCTCAGAGTGTCAAGTTCCTATCAATAGGGAAGCTTCAACATCTTTGTCTTCCAAATTCATTGACCTGTCAGCACTCATGAAGCCTTCCATGTCCACATCGATCGCCACATCATTTCACTACATTGATCCATCTTCATTGACCAAGTCATACACTCCATTTACCCCGCCATCAAACCCCAAGGTCCAAATTCATGACATGGGATGTGGAGAATATCATATGGATAATTTACCAACAAACGACAATGTTAATGCCACTAATAGAGATCAAAATTACAACGTTGATGTCAAGATAGTTACAGAAGGAACACAAAAGGATGGCCATACTTGGATTGAAACCTTTCGAGACCCTGATGACACATTGACCTTTTCCATATCTACTTCCTCTCAATCTTTTCATATCTATTATAACCCCTTGTTTGACCAAGAAATTTACGATAACCCACTCTTTGAGCATGACCCCGTTGAGGATATCCAATCATCATCCTTCCATCCCACCTACCCTGGGCTAGGATATGAATCTCCTATTGTCATCTCTACTAAGTCATATTTCCAAGTCATTAAGGATGTGCAAGCCTCCTTTGATGTTAACAGTACAAAAAAGGATAGTCCAAAATATTCCATTAATGGCATCGCCACTCCCATTCATCCACTAAACATTCCTTTCATTTCACCTACTTCCCCCATTTCACACATGTCCACTCGCATCATAGACATGGATCAACAAATCATAGCTCAAGAAAAAAATAAAGGAAAAGCTCCAATGAACGAGATATATTTAAAAGTAGATCAAAAATCAAAAGAAAGAAAAGAAGATCAAGACAAGTCCCATAGCCAAAATAAAAAGCTATCAGACAAAACAAAAATAAAATTCAAAAGTGAACATGAGAAAAAGTCGATCTCAAAGTATGTCTCTCCATCAAAAATCACTGGGGGCATCTATCAAGGAAAAAAGTCAAACAAAGCGCTTGTTGATCCAAGGTCTATATCCATGTCACTCTCACTCATACCATATACTCTGTTCCATCCATCCATGTTCACATATCCATCATATCCCTCCATTGGTGATGTCTTTCAATGTATCTTTGATGACAACTCCTTCTTGTACTCTAGCTCATTGGTTGCCCAAGCTCCTTTTCGGTTGAGGCTTGATGGCCCACATAGTGTGCACATTAGGGATCCTACCATAGCCTCTTCCATTCGTCACATCTATCATCCTTCATATCTACCACTCATACTCCTCATCCCGATCAAGTCCTTTCATCCAGCACGATCATCCAAACAAGATTGGGGCATCGTCAAGGCAGTCCATGGATCTGGAATTTATCAATTTTATACCTAGCTTCAGAGAGCTAGGGAAAAAGTCCTAAAAAAATACAAAAAAATGGAAAAATGCAAAAAATTGTCACCTTGATGAAAACCTGGCAAACAAGCGTCCTGGTGACACCAAAAAAAAAATGATGACAAAAATAAAGAGAAATAATTCATCCAATAGTGAAAACTTGGTAAACAGGCGCTTTGGATAAGTACCATGGTGAAAACCTGGCAAACAGGCGCCATGTGTAGTCAGTCATTGTTGTGCCATCTACTGTCACTCTATCTACCTTTGTCCCTAATGAACATACTCTTTCCGAAATTTGTCATAACACTTCACCTTGACATCATGACATTTCTTTCCATGGCTAACAATGGTTGAAATCAAGCCTTGCATATTGTCCACTGTCCATGTTGGTCATGCCTTTTCTTTACATTCCATTTTGCCTGGCTCATTCTCAACTTGACTAGGGACAAACTTTTATCATGAGACTGTAGTGGGTATCGCACATGATCCTAAAAATCATAAAATGTCTTGAAAAAAGATCTAAAAATCATAAAATGTCCTAAAAAAAATCTAAAAATCATAAAATGTCCTGAAAAAAGATCTAAAAATCATAAAGTGTCCTGAAAAAAGATCTAAAAATAAAAAAAATGTCTTAAAAAAGACCTAAAAATTGAAAAATGTCTTGAAAAAAGATCTAAAAATTGAAAAATGTCTTGAAAAAAGACCTAAAATAAAAAAATGTCTTGAAAAAGACCTAAAAATAAAAAATGTCTTGAAAAAGACCTAAAAAATCGAAAAATGTCCTAAAAAAGACCTAAAAATTGAAAAATGTCCTAAAAAAGACCTAAAAATTGAAAAACGTCTTGAAGAAAACACAAAAATTCTAAAAAATGGAGTAATGTCAGTCAACATAGTCACGTCAATTCAATTCTTGATTAGTCTTTATCATAGTCGAACTATGTTGCCTCTGTGCATTTGCTATGTAGGCAAGGCTCATCTTCGAGCCCCCAAGACATTAGGTCAGTCCTATTAAGTTTGTCAAAATAAATCATAACTCAATCTTTTGTCAACAAGACAAAGTCATTGGTCGTGTCGAACTACAAGGTCTCTGAGTGTATGATGTAGGAAAGGCCATCTGTCGATCAGCCCCCGAGGCCACACTAGGTCAGTCCATTAGGGCTCATTGCACAATTTTCTCACACACATGAAATAGTCTTTAAATTTATCTTGATCTTTGTCCAAGTGAACTTCAACAATCTATCAATTGAGCATGACAATCATCTTGGCATATCAAAATCGGTCAAACTCGGTCAAACTTAGTCAAACCAGTCAAATCTTGCTTACTCTATAGATATGTCCTTCTGAAGGGTAGCTGTCATTTAATCATGCCCTAGGATGTGTCCTTCTTAGGCATTGTCACGGTCATCTGGAATTTTGAGGATTCTCATGACATTCGAGATATGTTCCTCTTGACATTGACATTATTCAGGATGTGTCCTTCCTAAATCTGACATTTTGGCATCAACATCATTTAGGACGTGTCCTTCCTGAATTCGACAATCTTGACATTGACATCGTTTGGGATGTGTCCTTCCCAAAATTGACATCAATTTGGCATCTTGACACTGACATTGTTCAGGATGTGTCCTTCCTAAACTTGACATCAATTCGACATCCTGACATTGACCTCGTTTGGGATGTGTCCTCGAATTTGGTATCCTTCTAGCATCGACGTCATTCAGAATGTGTCCTTTATTAATCTAACATCTCGACATCATTCAAGATGTGTCCTTCCTAAACTCAACACCAATCTGGCATCTTCATATCATTAACCTTGACATTTTGACACCAAGACATCCGACATTCCACCAAACTTGACAAACTTGAAATTTTGACATTCAGACACTTGGCAAACACTTGGCATTTAATTTTATGATGCTTGTTTTGTCTTTTGGAAATCATGATGTTAGTTCCTTGAGGATGTCCCGACAATAGGATTTAGAGGAGCAATGACGTTTCATGATTTGTCTTTCCTGTCTTTATGTTTGCGGTTGATTATGACAAAAAGACTAGGGCAATCGCTCTGTCAGTATGAGTCATGATCATCCTTGTCTACAGTTTCTTGTCTCACGTGATGGTACAACCTTGCACACCTTGGTCTACGTCATATCATGGTGTTTGTTTGCCATTACAATAATCTGCCTAATGATGATAAATATAAAAATGTAAGCATGAAAGTTGGTTCCCTTATCATTTCTCGTCTAGCTTTCCATCTTCATCCT
Source organism: Sequoia sempervirens (assembly GCA_007258455.2). Classification (NCBI taxonomy): domain Eukaryota; kingdom Viridiplantae; phylum Streptophyta; class Pinopsida; order Cupressales; family Cupressaceae; genus Sequoia; species Sequoia sempervirens. The sequence goes on from VDFB02333600.1 coordinate 135,405, forward strand.
CCTTTCTCTTGCACGCTAATATCCATCCCCTTCCAAGCTAACATTTCTTCTATCCTTCATCCTCTAGTCTTATCATCCATTTCGAGAGCACATTCGTGTTCTTTGAACTCACCTGTCCTCTCGAGGGGGCATACACAACCCTTCTTGTCATTCTTCTTTCACTGGGGCATATTTCAGAATTAAATTTCTTTGACACAATGCGATGAACTGCATTATGTCAAAGAGGGGAAAAATGTAAACACTGAAAAATGTCCTAAGCCTGCGAGTGTCATTTTTCTTTATCCTCATCCTTCAATAATTGAATAATTTTAGTTATTCAATTATGTTTGATCATATTCCTCTATTAATTAAATAATTTTTAATAATTATTTATTAATTCACTTTCTAATCTTTATTCTATCCCGATCGATTAAATAAACTAACTGCATCACTAATTTCTCCCTCTTCTTCAACAATTAAATAAATTATTATTTATTTAATTATTTTGTCACCTTTCATCTATAGTTAAATAATTACCATTAATTATTTATCTATTCATGGTCCTTTAATTCTTCTATAGTTAAATGATTATTAAAATTATTTAACTATTCCATGCCACCTCCCCTATTAAATAATTAATCTAAATTAATTATTTAAGGTCTAATTTTCATCTCTCCATTTAATTAAATCGATAAATTTAATTAAATGCTCCTCTTTTCATTTTCTCTAAAATAAATAATTTGAATAAATAATTTATTTTCCACTTGTCCATTTCCTCCACTCTCCATTTTTTAATAAATAATTTATGCACCACTTGGTCAAAGATGCTCTATCATAATCCCTTGTCATAACATTCATTTCTGTCATAGCCTGCATGTCTTGCATAGCTGTCAAGCGTCATAGCCGTTGGCGTCATAGCTTTTCCATGCATGGCATATTTTTGGTGCATTAATTCTGGACTGTTGATCTTGGCATCTTTTCTAAGACTTAATCTCAACCATTCATTTCGTAACATCCCTCTCATGCATTCCCATCCATTGATCTTGGAATCTTTTTAGAAGATTAATCTTAGCCGTCCATTCGAAAGGTTGTCTATAAAAACAACCTTCCTTCTCCATTTTCAGCTTAACAGCTAATTGTCTCCAACTTTCTTGCTACCATTTGCAGGTTTTGCACAAGTATTTCAACAATTATGAGGGAAAAGTTGCATAACAAGGAGAGCAAGAGAAGGAATCAACTACAATATGGGGAGTGCTTTATTTTGTTTGCTTTCATTTTAATATCTCCATTTTGTTTGTATTCTCTTGTTGATGTGGTTTAATAGCTTAGTAGTGTTGGCTGCCACTTTATCTATGCTATTTTATTTCTAACCCCATCTCACACCTGACCCTAAATTTAAGGTTATGATTGCATATGGCAGTACAATTAGTTTTCAAGGATATGCCATAGGATTATACTAACTAGGAAAGACTACATACTTGATTATCCTATGTTTGTTATCCTAATCGCTAGAGTAGACTTTATTTTGGGAGTCTAATGGTTCACTTCCTTAAGTACAATTGAGATGAAATTTTAAAATTTATTCACATGTTTTCACTCAGAGGATAAAACATATCAACTAAGAGGGTTGCATGTTAATTATTCATAAATGGTAGGTGTGGACCAAATGCAAAAGATGCTTAACAAGGGGTACACAAACTTGTGCTCAATTATTGTTGGTGGAAGTGCAAAAGATTCTTATATTTCCAAATGCACAAGATATTTTTTTGGATAAGCCAAAAGGATTTCTTCCCAAAAGAGATCTTGATCAAGCCATTCAATTAGTGTTAGGGTACAATCTACGATTCTTCACCTCTTCTTTGAAGGTACATCAAAAGGCTAGAGCAGTGGAAGAATATATTCATCATAAGTAAGAGTTACCTTATATTATTAACACAGACAAGATAAAGGCACATAATAGAGTGAAGAGGCAAATGTACTAGCATATAATTTTAACATAGACAATGCTTCCTAAGCTGGATGCAAATGGAAGATCCATGTTGCAACTTGAAATATTTTCCAAACATGCATGAAGAAGTTGAGGACAAGGATAATCACAAAGTATCTCATTAAATTGATGCATTTCCCTATTAAAGTTGGCACAAGGGAAGATGAATATTTAGTGCAACAACATCCATAATTGATCAATGTCAAGGACAATGCTTGTGTGAATGGGGAAAATGCTACACCCTTAATCCCATAGTGTGCATAGGGATATGAATTCTTGAATTGTGGCTATCATAACTCTTAATTAAGTTATATGATCATTTATTTTTTTATAGTGGTAATTAAATCGATCTAGGTGGCATTCATGGCATCAGTATGGTATATATAGGAGGTAGTGGTTAGTTTACTAGCTCATCATATTGTGTATTGTGTTCTTATTAAAGACTACTGGAGATAGCCCCCTTAAAGTGGCTAAGGAGGTTGTCCCTTGAAATGGATTATTAATCTCAAGTATTTTTCTAGCATATTTCCTATTATATAAGCCTCTTGTGAAAGTTATTTCACTACAATCTTTAAACTTGAAGACCACAACTTTAGTTTCTAGAGGTCAGTTTTTTTTTTTAGTATATATATATATATATATAGATATATATCTTAAAAATTATACACAATGTAGCTAGTTCTACCCTATTGCAATTCATGTGTTTTCTATTTTTTTATCAATTTCTTTTGTAATTTTTATTTTATGAACTTTTTTTTATATGTACCATCAAACTATAAGTTGAAAATGTGATTCAAATTTCATAATTTTGAGGGGTTAGCTTTTATTAAGAGCACTATTTGTGTCTTATAACTTTGTATTGATTAACTCTCATTAATATAATAACTTGTATTGTTATTTTTAAATGTTTTTTCTCCACTTTCTAAATTTGATCACCATGTCAAACTATAGAGCTAGTTTATTCACTCCTCACAACTCTCACTCATAGGAGTATATGGTAGAGAAGATTAGAAGTGAAAATTTTGTACTATATGATTGTGGGAAAAGAGATAGAGCCACCTAATAAAATTGAGAAGATGCAATTTTTTAATCATTGTGATGAAGCCATTAAACTTATTAGCCTGTTAGTTTTTTTTTTTTGAATAAAGAGGGGTAAAAAATTTATTGGAAATCAAAAAAGAGAATTACAATAATATCCAAGGGACCCAGCCCTAGAAAACAAAGAAGCAACCCCACAACACAATATCAACTATCCCCATGTATCCTCCTATCCTCCTCAAAGAATCGGTCCAAATCCTGACGCAACTCAGGGGTAACTAGATCCCAATCCTCGACCTTCCAACCACCATCATGCTCTGAGGCCCATTTGGCCAAGTAGTCGGCAACCCGATTCCATTCCCTCAGGATGTGAACAAAGGATGCCGCCTCCATCCCGAGAACTAACCTAAAGAATCTGCTAAACCACTGAAGCCAACTGCCAATTTATATCAGATATCTTTTGCTCATTCAACAAATTAATCAAGATTTGTGAATCAAATTCACATATAACCTTTCGCCAACCCAAAGCAAGGGCCCTCTCAATAGCATAAAGAATCTCTAGACCCTCCATGAAGTTAACAGTCTTCACCCCCTCATGAATAGAGAATAGAAAAATCACTAATCCAGCTGAGTCCCTACCAACCCCACCAATCCCAGTAGGCCCAGGATTTCCCCTAGAAGATCCATTCGTATTGATCTTTAAAAAGCCATCTAGGGGAGGTAGCCACCTACCAACCCGTTGAACCCTCTTTTTCCCATGCCTGCAGTTCCTCGATCTAACAGAAGAGGAATGAATTTCCTGAAGACCCAATCTGGTCACCAACTCAGCATCACCTCTCTCCAAAGGGAAAACCACATCACTCTTAGCCACAACCGACTCCTGCACCACTCCTAACATATGCATCCACACTTGCCGACCCACCAACTTCTAATCATGAAAACTTCAGTGGTTCCACTCTAGCCAAATCTACCAAAGCAGAAAGGTAGGGCCCATGTACCAAACGTCCTGCAAAAAGGAATCCATAGAAGGAGGTCTGCCCATACTATCCCAAAATTCAACCAAAGAGCAAGCATGAATACAAGGGAGCTTCCACATGTCCCACCACCAATGCCAAATCTACACAACAAAGGGGCATCAGAAGAACAAATGCGAAGAATCCTCTTCCCCTCTCCTACACAAAACACAAATCAAAGGTCCTTGGAAACCCCGTTTATGAATGTTATCCCAGGTCAAGCACCTATTCCACACCAAATTCCAAACAAAGCAATTCCATTTTGGCCACGAGAGCTTATTCCACACCTTTTTCCACCAATGAACCTCTACCCCAGTCAACTTCTGAGCCAATAACACTTGATAACCAAAGGCAATAGAATAAACCCCCTTAGGATTATGGGTCCAAGCAAGAATGTCCTTTTCCAGAAGAGAACTACAACTCCTACTACAAAGAATCTTGTGAAGCTCAACACTTTTTACTACAAGTCCCAAATCTGGCCACTCCGCGGGATCCTTCCAACGAGCCACCTCCAACTGACCAAAAGAAGAGACAGACTTGAAGTCACTCACCCTAGACCAACCAACCACGAGAAATATCTGGAACAAAGGAAGCATGTTGGGGAACTGAGAAGAAAGTGGAGGGAAGCCATCCCAAGAATCCAACCAGAAAAGAGCTTCAATGCCCCGTCTGGAAATCCAAAATAAACCTTCCTTGATGAGTTTTGCACCATTCTGAAGAGTATTCCAAATCACCGAACCTTTCCCCTCAAGAGGGTAACGAGGGAGATCATGTCGAGGAATCCTTGGGAAATACTTATGAGATAATATCCTAGCCCACAGCTGATCCTACTCCACACACCATCTCTAGAATAGTTTAGCAACCATAGCCACTTCGGACAACGCAAACTGACGAAGACTAAGACCACCAAATTTCTTTGGGCTACACACAACATCCCACTTGACCAGGCTCCACTTGGAAGATGAAAAACTTCCATCCCATAGGAATTTCCTTTCAAGAGAATCCAACTCCCTAAGAAAACCCATCAGAGCCACCTGAAGCATACATCTGTAGGTAGGGAGCGTATGCACCACCAACTTGAGAAGCTAAACCCGCCCCGCAAAAGACAACCATCTATGGGTCTAATGAGTAACTTTTTCATGGAGCTTATCAATAATATTCTACCAAGAACCCTTGGGAAGTCGGTGAACCGAAATTGGGATACCCAAATACGTCAAAGGGAGATCCCCTATATAAAACCTCAAGATATTGGCAATTCTTCTCTGTATGGGGGCCAGCGTATTGAAGAAGAAGATGGATGATTTCTCCTCATTAATCAATTGCCCCAAAGCAACTAGATAAATTTCCAACACCTACCTCAAATTAGTAGCTTCCCTAATAGTAGTCATCCCCATCAAGGCAATATCATCAACAAACTGCAAATGAGATTGCTGAGGAAAATCTCCACCCCATCGCCAACCCTAAATAATGCCAAGCTCCACATTTCACTAATACATTTGACTACAAAATACGACAAAATTGTTCGATGAAATATGTAAAATTCAATGTTCGTCGGGTGCTTGTAAAATTTGATGTGTAATTTCCAATTTTTTGAAAGTTTATCCCCGACGTTCGTCAAAATTTCAACGAACCTGGGGTTCGTCGAAATGTCGGCTATCATTTTCGTCGAATTTTTGACAAACATGAAAAATTAAAAAAAATCAAATTGTGGCTGACATAAAGAAAAGTGAGTTCGCGCCTGATTTATTGCGACAGTGTTTTGCTCTACTTGAGATAGTTTGTGGAGAACTAAGGATGATTTTCTTGGGAAAAATCAGAAAAAATCAAGAAGATATCGCCAAGTTGTGGGTAGTCATTTCTTTTTTTGCATCCGGTTGTGAAGTCAGATTTGTAGTTCCGTGTTTGAAAATCATATTTTAAAGCAACATCTCATTAGATTTCATTTTTAGAGGTTAAGGGTTTTGAGAATTTCATGTCCAGATTTTGTTGTGTGGAATCACCACAAGATCACAACCGAGGAACAAATTCTTGTACTGTAATTATGTGATCCATAACTCTATTGGTCATGTGGCACAATTGTGCTATAACAAATACATGATGCATTCATGTGTGACCCAAGTTTAATGTGGCTATGTTGTGATAGAAAATGGAGGCACTCATATAATGTAGTTAATTCAGGTTGTATAATGTAGGTGTCAATCATCATTGGGTGCATTCAGGTTGTCTCAAGTTTAACAGGTTAGGATGTAATTATAGCATGATCGAAGAGTGATTACCTCTTGCTGCAATAAAGAGCCTATAACTCTGGTTGATATGCAGAGTGGTTGTGTTATATCAATTATGTAGTGCATTCAAGCACAACCCATGTTTAATGGGCTATTCTAGAGAGTGATCAAAATTTTCTAAACCTTATGAATGTTACTTGACATATATTTGCATAATCTCAAATTCCTTCAGAGGCTTTTGAAGTATCAATGTATCCTATATAGGGTTTAGAATGATTTCTTTTAATTAAAAAAATAAATAAATGATGTATTTCCTTGTAATTAGATAATGTGGAGATCTCCTAAATCTTGCCCCAGCACACTATCCTCTTTGGCACTGTATTCATTACTCCAGCTACTAGGTTTTTGCATGTGACATCTTTAATATCTTCATGACCGTGGCTTTTAAATAATCCCAATCTTTGCTTTAATCCTTTTCATGGTAAACCTTGAGTTCCATAATCCACCTTCAATCTCTTCTAAACGTTGTCTTAAGCTAGACTGCATAGTATGCATATAAAGCAAGTCCTTCATACCTTCCATTGTTCCAAACCACCACTCACTCCTTGCTTAAAATGTTGCCTCCATAAGCACAATAGCATGTTTTAAAATCATGGTTGCTACTGATTGACCATTAAGCTCACCACTTTCATCATGAAGATACAATAAAATTTTTGTCTTCAAACTCAAGGCATTATGGAAAATAACATTGTGAATTGTTTGTTGTGTACGATTCGATTTTCTTGTGCATTTACTGCTTTGCTAACTTCCTTTAAGACTAGGTATTGCACCCTCAGCTGCAATCTCAAACAATTCACTCACTATCACTTGAAGATTCCTTTCATGAGCATCTTTCTATAAAATCAAACTATGCCCTATAGACTGCCTACTTACTATAGGGGACTCATTGTTTCATGGTATTGTAGTTCTTAAGATCCTTCAACCTTATTGACACTACTTCACAGTCCACAAGGTATTATTCACTATTCTCCCATCTTTGGTGAGTCTCAAAACACTGCTCAAACATGCAATCCACTACCTCCATTATACAATATTAATGGCTAAGAAGAAACATTGAACCTATGATTACCACTGCTACTTCATTTGGATAGTCATTCCCTAATTGCATTTTCCTTGTATAACACTACCAAAAGCATTTGAATAACCCTTAAGGTTAGCAAAGGGGTAAGGAAACTCACTATTAAAATCTCCACTTTACTATGCAAGGTTTGAGATTTATTATCTTGTCACTGCTTATCCTGTTTTCGACTGTCACATCTCAAGTGACTGTCATTCTTCTTACCGTAGATTGCATTTACAAATGTCACTAACCTACATAGTGTGTTTGTTATTGGCTACAATCTTTAGATTACAAGATTTTGTTATTACCTACAATGTCTCAATCTTTCTAGTATTGCAACCTCACTAATCCGCTATAGTTATTATTTATGTTTCTACGGAGGCCTAGGTTTTGTACCCTAGTCATGCTCTTACCAATGCTTCTGTTGTTTTTTATTACGGCTCTCTCAATGTTGAGGGCCCTAGGGATAAGCTTGTCATAAGAAGTGACACATTGCATCTTTAACTAAAAGGATAAATCCGTATTGACATTAGCAATGATGATTCCGACTTGTTGCTCCTTAGGAATGGGTCACTTGCTCTTACTAACCACTACCTCCATTGTTGTAGGAATTTTGTGATCAAGTTCAATATTCTGATTTTAAAGTCTTAGGTTCAAATCATAGTAAAATCAGAATTTAATAAGTTTTGGAATTAGCATTGTAAAGTGTTTTTTGGGGTCATTAACTTGAGACTATCTTCTCTTTTGCAGGGGTGGTTGCATGCCAAATTTTTTTGGTGTAAAATATCAGAATTATTAGATTATGTTACATGTCTATGAATAAAAATTATTGGAGTGTGAGTTTGATATTTTTTGAAGATCTAAATAGTCAAGCTTGGTAAAGAAAAATCATGTCAGATAATATTAGTCCATAACAAAATGAAGAGACACTTGATAGATTGTGGGCTAGATTGAAAAGAAAGGGTGATGGGAAATGTTATTGTCCTTGTAATAATTGCAAGGGCTTAAAAACGAAACGACTTTTAATCACAATAGCTGAGAAACATTGTAGGTAGCATGGTCACATTGAAGGGGGGCATGATTATCATCCATTGGTAAGTTATTCATTATATGTGTTTATATTGATTGAATTTGTAAATGTTTATATTGTTTTAACATTTTACATATATATATATATATAATCATGATCATAATCATGGTTTATTTGTGTCTATCATTATTATAAAGGTGGGGCACCCTAAGGCGAGATGATATGGATTATCCGCGGCACGGAGAATGTGTAGGGTTTCTGGCGGGTGAACATGCGTTTGTGAATATCGAAGATGAGATTAATGATCCTATGGAAGAAGATGATCATCTTGTGAGAAAGCCGCAGTTGAAGATGATGGTACAAATACATTGATCCATGCCGCATTTAGTGGTGAGCTATCATGATGATCAAGATGAATTTGATGATGTTCATGATTTACGGCCTTGAGAAGGCATACAAGCCCCTTTATGAAGGCTCTAAAACAACTCTTCTCTCTATTGTATTCTTGTTGGTGAACTTGAAGGTTATGAATGGTTTATCCAACATAGCAATGTCACAGATGTTAAGGTATGTCATATATATCATCTTTTCATCTATTTTAATTGTCATTAGTTCATCACTAGTAAATAAAAGATGAAATATGTACCATTAATATTCTTTATATGAACAAATTATTTTTTGTTGTAGATTGATTGGTGAATTTTTGTTACCACCATCAAATATTTTACCTCGCTCATACCGAGATTTATGTGCCATTATGAAAGATATCAGAATGGAGTATCAAGCAATAGATGATGTCCCAATGATCATATTATATATCATAAACAACAGGAATTTGCAACAGAATGCCCAAAATTTCATATCAATAGATATCGAACAGATCAACTAACAAAAAGGTGTCTCACAAGGTTCTTTGTTATATTCTCATTATTCCATGTATGCAACGATTATTTAGGTGCGAAAGCTTAGTGCAATTGATGGATTACCATGCACAGAATAGAAGTGGAGATGACATTCTTCGAATGCCTGCAGATGGTTCTGGATTTAGGGACATGGAGGAAAAATGGCCACACTTTAAAGAAGAACCTCGTAATCTCAGGCTTTCATTGGGAGTGGACGGTGTCAATCCATTTGGAGAACTGAGATCTATTTACTCAGTGTGGTATGTTTTTGTTATCAACAATAACATTTCTCCATGGATGTCAATAAAGAGGGAGCACATAATGTTGTCAATGATTGTTCCAAGTATTTGTTTACATCAATTTTCTTTAACGTAGTAGCATCTCATTTGTCTTATTTGTTGCATAATGACATATTTTTTTCATTCAATAGTCATGTATTAATTTATATATATTGCAGTAAAATGGTTATAATAATTATGTAATGTTTATGTTCATTCAACTAGGTAAGTACCAAGTTAAAGATATGAATGTATATATCGAGCCTCTTATCGACGAGCTACTAAAGTTATGGAATGGCGTCACTATGTAAAATGTCTCCAGACCAATAGGACAAAGACAATTTCAATTCTATGCAATGCTTGTATGGACAATTCATGATGCCCCAGGGCTAACACATTTTTGTGGTATGTTATAACGTTCGATTGCACTTTAACAATATTTAATTTGATGAAGTAGATATCATGAATGTTTTTAAAATAATCTATTCATTATATATAATTATAAAAATTGACATATTTAATCAAATTATATATCATCTTGTAGGTCTTCAAACAAAGGAAAATTTATGTCCAATTTGTGGTTCAAAGATGAAATCTCGTCATTCAACAAGTTTAGGAAAGAAGGTGTTTGATGAGTATAGGCACTTCCTCCATAGAAATCATAAGTATCAAACTCTTGAAAAACATCTTTTCAATGGGAAAGAGGAGACTACATCAAAACCACGTAGAATGTCACCTGGCCTATGGAGATTGGAATATAATAAGTGTATCGTCAAGGTTATACATCGAGATCAAATTGTTTTATCTATCATATATGATATGTTTTGAATTTATATTTTTTATATTGTGTTGTGTTTACTCATGTTGTAATTGACAATGATTGTCGTTGTTAATTTTAATATATGCTTCATGAAGGTCATCAAGACATTAATGGCCGACTTCCACGGGGATTGAAAAGTTATCCCAGACAATTTAGTAGGTTTTCCTACTATGAGCAGCTACAAATTGTGCATTTGTTTGATACAATGCATATTGGAAAGAATATAACGAAGCGTTATGGAAAATATTGGATGGAAGGCATGACAAAGAAAAAATTGTCAAAATTTTTAGTGAAATTCAAGAAGCCAATCATGCAATGAAAATGTCATTCAATTAAATAGCGATGGAGACCAAATTAATATAAGTGCCCTTCCTTGGTTATTAACAGAGCAGCAAAGCAATGCTATAAAAGAAGTCATACGAAAAATTTGATTTCCCGCAGGATTTGTTGCAAACATAAACAATATAATAACAAAGAAAGGTGAATTTGGGTTAGGGATGAAAACGCATGATTGGCATACCTTCATTAACATAGTATTCTGGTATATTATATACACTTGTATAATGCATGTACTTTTCGATTGTATTGTGTTTAACTACTTTTAGAAAAATAATGAAAAGATCATTTTATAATTGTTTAGAGTGTGTTCTACCTCTATCTCTCCCGGACAATTTTGACAACAATGTCCGAAGCAAGTTATATATGATCTTGGAAAATACATGAAGTGCTTGGCCGAGATTTGTTCAATTAGATTTGTATACATCTTATAATTGCCATTTGTTTTACTTGTTATGTAATATCGTATATTTTGTTAAATATCATTAATATATATTTGCACCTTGAATCGCGGCCAGATGGCTATCATCTAAAGAAATCCATAAAGAAGATATAAATTATTGGAAGAGAAAAATTTCTCATCTATTAATGTGAAATGCCAAAGTGTCTACCTTCAGCATTTTTCAATGCACAAGAACACTACCTCATACACCCAGTTGAGGAGATTGAATTGTGTGGACCTGTACACATAAGGTCAATGTGGATGGTTGAGAGACACTTGAAATTTTTGAAGGCTTTGGTTAGACAAAGAGCACATCCTGAGGGTTCTATGGTGGAGGGATATATGGTATACCATACCATGGTGTACATTAGTGAATATTTTCCTAAGTTTGTAGCAAAGATCCATGCAGATAGCATTTGGGATCCCAACTCCATTAACAAATTCAAAGGGGAGTACGTTGGGGAAAGGTAGATTGAGGAAAGTGAGAGGTAATTATAAGATGGTCATGGAGATTAATTGGAATACATTTTACATATGGTTTTATGTATATTGTACTTATTTAATTTTTAATCTTCAATATACATCAATTATAAATTAAGGTCTTATACTGTGGTATTTAACTAATTATACATCATTTGTGAATTTCAATTTACTTTGGTATAGTTGGTCGAAAGTGGGATGCACTACATTTATGCGCCCGCGATCAACAATCTTGATTGGATAGCCGGTATGGATAAACGATAATCAACAATCACGGTGGCACATTAACATGGGAAGGTGTGGCTTCATTGGTTAAAGAGTGATCGTAATAGAATTTCAATGTTACACAAGGGGAGTGATTTAGCATATGGTTTAGAGATAAGCAGTGCATTATAAATATATTAATCACCCATATTATTTAATTATTTTCAAGTATATTATTGATGTATATATATCTTGAGAATTGTTTTCTTTGCATACATTTATTTCAAAGAATACAATATGTTTATCAAAGCGATATTGCAATAATTTTATGTTTGACATATTGCGGGTGAAACACCACAAGGCTATGTGATGCAATGGTGATAAAGTTTGAATCAAAAAGTTGGATGACATGAAGAAAACTTGTGATTTTGGTATAACTACAATCTTTTAGGTGACTAATGTTTTATCTAGAAGCGACATACATCAAAAAAAAAAAAAAAATTGATACTATGGGATTTTGGATGATATGGCAAAGTGTGACTTTAGTCCTTGATTAATTTTGTTAAGTCATCTATGGTACAGCTCACGATTGAATGAAAATGATCTAAGAAAAATGTTATTTATTGAGACATGATAATGGATTTACCATAGTTAATACAAGGTTGATCAAGTGATTTGGAAATGAGCCCTATGTTCTTCCAAGCCAATGTGAGCAGGTATTTTACTCAAAGGTTCTAAGTAAACCGGGTTGGTCATTTGTTGTTAGACATGTTAGGAAGGATGGTAAATTATAATGTGGTGGAAGAAGAAGATACCGAAGAACTAGAAGATGATGTAGATGATGATCAGGATCAACAATTAGTTGATGATGTCCCTAACGAAGATGTCGAAGAGGAGGAACTAGATGATGATGATGTAGGAGTTAATGTTCATAAAAGATGGCATCCGTGTGGATGATGACATTATCAAAACTGATATCGATGCGATGATGATGATGACCAATCCTTACAATGTCTGAATCTGGATGGGATGATACAGACAAAGAGTTGGATGAAAGAAGAAGATCAATGACATTAAAATGTATAAGTTATGAGAATTATATTATCTATTTGATATTAATTTCTTGATAGAATTATATTTGACTTATGTGGTTACATAATTAATTCATGATGTTTTTAATTTTTATGCCATTACATAATTGAATTTAATGATGTACTTTTTAATGTTTAAAAGGTCAAAAATTAAAACATTTCAATAGTGATGTTAACAACCTTGAAATTAGTGTGTTTATGTTTCATGTGATCATAAAAGATTAAAAAGTCGATTGTGAGGTGGTTGTTCGATGGTTGGCCGTGTATGTTGGTTCTTTTTTACAATGTAACCAAGTTTGTCTTCTAATATACCTATGGAATTGCCAATTCAATCGAAGGAACTCGAAGGACTGGACCAACTGACAAGGACTTTAAAAGCCTCGTGTTAGCTCTCAAAAATGCAGGTAAGAATACCTCAAGAGGTTGCCAATCTCTTGGAACGTTTTAGGGTAACAGACAAAGCCAAATGGTTTAAGCTTTCTACTCTTTAGGTGCTGCTAGACCTAGGTGGGTGTACCTATGTGAATTGGGAAGACTTGACTTTTGATCTTCTCTCTTGCAGTGGTTTATCCACGATGGAAGATGGAAGTGGACAAATGAAATCAAATTTGGTATAGATCATATAGCAATATTCAAAACTAAATCCTAATATGCTCAGTTAACAGATGTAAAGAAAAATGAATGAATCTTAATGATGAAAATGCAGAGACTAGTACCTTATTGGGTATGCGGAGTCAAGAGAAATTTGAAACAAGTACTTCATTCTGGAAGACATTCAAGTTGTTTAGCATTTGATTTAGTTTATAACTTGTATAAACATGCAAGCTTATGATTACCGAGTTCTTCTTAGTGATCCAATTAACATTCTCTAATTACTACGATCAATTTAAAGGGTTTAATCTTTATTGGAAAGAACCAATCAATTGACCATATAGATAATGCAAATGTGCACTGACAATGTAAACTTGTTACACCAATTTAAATAACCAGAAAACACCATATTGGAGACAACTTTAATAATACTTTCAACAAACACCATAAACAATTGATACTAGAAAAAACTGCACCATATTATTAGATTTCAATTGATATCTCCATGATTCGAAACATGCAGCATAGTCTCATATTGGAAAAATATTTTATTACACTCTATATTTTCTATCCTCTAACCTATTCTACTTATCGCTCCTTCATTTCATTTTCAAAATGGATATTTATACATTGAGAATACGAAAGGACGCGTCCTTTCGGAAATCAAAATGTCACATGTTTACAAAACAAAAGATTAGAGGATAATGAAGCTCTATTAAGCCACAAGTGAGTTTTAGCAAGATGATCCAAATAATCCTGGCGCTCATATGTATCTGCATCTCCAACCGCATTCCAGATCGTGATTTCCATCTTTATCATCTTCTCATTCTGCTCACTCACTTCTTCTAACGTTGTATTCTCCGTAAAAGCTATCCTCATGACTTCATTTAACAATGATTCACTTTCATTCTTCCATCTGGAAACTTCTTTCAGTTCCCCTTTGTCATCAGAGAATGCAATCAATGTTTTCTTGGTAGCATTTATCAAACCTTGTTCGTCCCCTTGCAACTCATTGTAGAAGTTTCGATGTCGATTTATAATATGATTTGTAGCTTCAATTGCTACACTGTTAGAAGCATCTCTTTGATCTATCTCATGAAACTTCTCCATAATCTGTCCATCCATCCTTTCATGCTCCTTTAATGCAACAAGAGTATGTGAATGTTTTCCCCAAAGTTTATTCAACTAAGGTGTTAAACTATCCTGCCTTTTCTTGATTATTGCAACAATTGCATCATGCTTTCCTTGGAAATAAGCACTTGATCCAACCCAATGATCCTTTGTCTAAGAGCTTTCTCCTTGAGTGAGCATCCTGGGTGTCTTCATTGTAACACCAACTAAATCCTTTAGTCTATCATTTTCTCTCAACATTCTTTCATTATTTTCTTTGTACATCTCCCTTTCCTTTATCAACATCTGAATTTGGGCCTTGTTCAGCTTTGCAATATTCACTCCAATTTCTGCAGTAGCCACAGGATCAACTTCCCCAACCTTTAGGTTCATGACATGGCCAAATGCCTTTTCAGTGTCAATGACCACTGATTTCCTATGGGGTGGGTATAAGGCCCAGATCATCAATGACCCTTCATCAGTATTGTATTTTGATCCAGCATACACCTCTGTTACACTTTCTTTTTCAAGCTTATGTGTAGCATTGTTGTCCCTCAAGAAACTATCAAAAACAAGGGCTGAATTGAGATCTAGCCTGGGAAAGATCATGACACCAGCATCTTGCAACATTTTCCTCCCCTTTTCAGGGGTCATATTTGTCATTTCATCATCCACACATTTCCTCAATTCATTCAGCAATTGTTCTTCATTTCCAGTAGTGACATCATCAACCTTTTATCTTATTTCCTTCCCATTCTGTTTATACAAAAATGCTTTGAATTCTGGGGAGTTTATGAACTCGTCATCTGAAACAAATGATCTATACTCAATATTCCTTGCATCTGCATCACCACTCTCAACACTTAGCTCTCTAGTTGGGCAAACATATTGCTGAGTTCTCAATCTGGATACCTTTTTTGGTTGGCTTTGTGGCACATTATCTTGTGGTGTCTCTTCCCCTGAAGACAATTGCTCTGCATCATGCAGCCCTTGGTTATATATTTCAACCACCATCTCAGCTTCATCTTCCTCCAGATTTTGAATCATATCATCAAAGGGATAGGGCACATGCTGATACTTTGCAAAGTGTATCTTCTCTTTGGCAGAATTGATATATCCTTATGGGTCAAAGCTCTTCCTTAGTGATCCTCTCTTCATGTTGTACTGAAGCAATTTTTCAAGGATCAAATTGTATCCTTCCTTGGCCAACACAGTGAAATCACCAAAGCACAATGAGCTAGGCATAAAAGCCTACTTCCCAAAAGAACTAAAATTCATTACACTACAATAATCCATCTGCCTAACAATCTCCAGATATGCAATCCTGTTTGGAACTGTCTTTGGCAGAATGAAAGGGGCCTCTTCAAACCCATAGACTCTGATCATTGTAGCTCCCTCCAAACAATACCAATCTCCCCAGTTATGATCAATTGGCCCATTGAAATATTTTGGCCATAGAAATCTCTTAATCTCATTTGATAATGAATAATTACAGGGATATTTATACAATCTGTACAATGTTTTCACAAAATATTCTTCAAAATGAATGAAACTAGCATTAGCAAACCTGCTATCCCAAATAGCAGTCAACAATTGAACAGGTAATGCTTCACCATCTTTACCAAGCTAAAAAAATCTCATTTCTAGAGGCCATACTCCCAACTCCTATCCAAAATATAGTACTAGGTGCATCAACAATGAATAATGCCTGAGATAAAAAAGTAGATGATCCACCTTTTATAGCCATCAGTCCTGAATCAAGGCCCCTAGAAATGTATGAGGCATAGTCAAATGGCGGAGAATTATGATACTGGATATCTGCTATGATAATCATGGGCACAATTGACATATACTCTGGGGCATCCATTCCCAATACCTGACACACTGAAAAATAGGTGTATTTCATATAGGGTTCAAACAACTCCACATGATAAGGGGGGCCCTCACTATCATGCAGAGGATCTGGCTTGCTGCCTTGTTTAACTCTGTGAATTGGCAACCTCCAACCCTTATAGATTGTATCCATTCTTGAGAATTCCTTCTCCAATTCCTCGTGTATGATCTCCTCATTGCAAAACCCTTCTAAATTGAAAACCTGCCCAATTGCCTCTTTTGATAGATATATTTGTGGCTTTCCAGATGGGTCACATATAGCTTTATGCTTCGGGTCATAGTTATCAACCAACAATTTTACCAGTTCAACATTCACAAACACGTTAGGGCACACCAGTTTTCCCAAATTCAGCTTACATGGGTTGCAAACTGGTTCAAAATGACTTCTTCTATGATAATGGAAATTGAACAATTCGTACCCCCTTATGGTAGTCCAGATGTCTCCTGTGAATTTGCATTTGTCATCTAGTTTATCAATTTGTGCCCTAAGTTGTGTAGACCTTATGGCTCTAGGTCCTGAACCAGGCATCTGATCAATGAGATCCTGGTTTAATCTTCATTCAATGCCCTCATGTTTTGTATCAATTTTCTGTTTCTTCCCTTTCGATTGACTACTTTCACCTTGTTTTCTACTTTTGACTTTTCCAGAACCAAGGGACTCCATTCTTCAAGATTTCAGAAGTTAAAATTTAGAAGGCTAAGATGCAGTCACTTACAGTGTATTGCTCAAGCTTCTCAGGCTGGAAGATGTCCTAGTTCTTTGTTCGCACTGTTGACTCTTCTACAATCAATTCAATACAAATGTGTTTGATTACACTTACCCTATTATATCCCGTTGCACCATTAATATGTCAGTTGAAGCACGAATGAAGAGTTATTTGAAACTTTTACTGTCGCATCAAATGTCTTGTCGGTGAGAGATTTTCAAATCTGGGGCAAAATCTTTTTTGCAACGTTCATTAGATCTTTCGCCGAAACATCCTGTAGTCACACCGAAGGCCAATGTCTCATTGACAATCATCCTTTAGTTCTTTGTGTTTCGCTGTGACCTTTAGAGTCGAGGAGAAGTCTCACAGGCAATACTTTGTCTCGCTGAAATGTATTCTTTTGTCTCATGTGGGTCGCTGTAACATTTTGTTGTCGGGGAGACATCCCATAGATATCCTATGTCTCACTGAAAAATCTCCTTAAGTTTACTTCTTGTCGCTATGACAATATCATTCTCTTACCAATGAAAACAATCTTACCGATGAAATAAATTTCATCGGCAAGACTTACGAATCTTCGAAAAGACTCATACCGATGCCAAATGTCTCGCCGAACCCATTCCTCCAAATTACTTTATTTGGTGAGACTCTCCCCGAAGTATTCTTTCCGTGTAACCTTCAATTTTTGATGGAACTCACGCTAACGACTTATTCTCTCGACGATGCAATTCTCTATCGATGTGACATTTGAGTTGACAAGACTACATAGCTTCTTCCCGATAGCTTTTTGATGAAACCCCCCTTGCGCCTTATCGGCAAGACCCACCGCCTTTGGTAAGACATCATTTCGATAACCTTTTGCTTGGCCGATACATCATTCCCCACGCTGGTCGGTGAGACATACATGAGTTCATTATGACTCACCCCGATAACAATTCTCTTGCCGATATGACTTTCCTGTCGCCAAAACAATATATGTGTCCCACCGATAATCTGCAACAAGCATATATTAGTGAAAAATATAGGTCAGGGAGACCTTCACCCTATCTTGCCGATATGGGTAATACAATGAAATATCAAAGACTAGATGGATTCAAATGAATCATATGACAAAATACAAGAAAGACACCATAAGGAGGGAACTTTATGCTTATGATGAGGACTCAATTTGGAAACTCATGAATGCAATTGACTGTGAAAAATTCAAAATTTTACAGTTCTAACACCTCGTACACTTCGAGCTCTGCAAGACCTAGGAGGGTGATCCCTTAATGTGTTTACAACCTCTACACCATTATTCTAAACAACATTAACAATAGCAGATGATCTCACTTAATAGCTCAACACGATAAGATAATATCAACTAGAATTGGTTGTTCATAGACAATATCAACTATCCGGAGCGTGGGATAACTAAACACAATCCATTGTATAAGATAGTCAATGATTTGCAATTTGTAGCAAGCTCTAGGAAAAGACAAACAAATACTGAGCTACACGAATAATTACAACTTAGATTAGTGCCATATATCCATTCTAGGAGTGAATTCATAAGCATCTAGGGTTTATATGATTTAATACATCACATATAAGATCCACGACAATGTTTCACATAGGTGTGCATTTCTAGCCAGGGACTACTTATCAAATCCTTATACAACACATATCGCTTATATAATCCCATTCAAACATTTGATTAATTCCTTGAATTAAATAAAATAAGTCACTTACCTACCACTATGGTGAGATGGATAAACAACCACTTAGTTATTTCATTGAAAGTTGAGATATGCATGTACAATGAGAGAGACATGAGCTCAAATTTTCATTTCAACTCCGATACTGAAATGCGGTATACAACATTA